>PVIY010037040.1:0-24993 GCA_004026745.1 Myrmecophaga tridactyla
GGCAGAAGGATGGGGTTATGCCTCTGTGGGCTTGGGGTGGGTGTGGCCTGGAAGTGCAGGTCAGTGCTTGCCCAGAGCTGGGGGGGGCATGGTGAGGGACCACAAGTGCACATATGCCTATCTGGGGGTCCAGACACTGATGTATGTATGCACACATCTCAAGAGGTTTGGGGCATGGTTGAATGACTGTATAGGCTGAAGGCAAGTGTGGCCTGTACATGAAAGTGAGCTTCTGCAACTCAGATGTACAGATGACCACCTAAAGTGAGTAGGGAGGTGGAGCTGGCAGTTGAGGGGCTGGGCACAGCTGCTTGGGTCTCAAGGGGGGTGGGGCAAAACTCTGTGCTTGCACAGGAGAGGTGGGTTGGGCTGGGGTGGGCATGCACACATATCTGGGGTGGAGGTGTGGGGTGGGGTCATGCATGGGGTTCAGGGCAGAGTTGCTTGGAGTGTGATCATGGGGCAGGTGACAGGGTTCAGATGTGTGGAGTGTTGGGGGAGTCATGGGTCATGGGATGAGTGTGGCATGATGAGGGTAGCACATTCATGGAACATGGCTTGACTTCCTTGTCCCCACCTCCCTGTCTGTGCACTCCTGAGTGCTCTAGGCTTCCATTTGGAAAGGGGACCATTATGATGTTTGCAGAGACTGGACTGTCTCAAGTTCTCTGAGTCTCAGTTCTTCAGCTTTTCCAACCAGGGCCTCCCTCTGTGGTGTAGAAGACCCTCTCAGGTCACATACAACCTAGAATCACTGTCCCTGTTGCTTTCCTGTCACTTCCCTAATTGTTCCTTGGAGCAGGGGTGAACTCAACCTGTCCTATTCTGCCATCTTCCCAGAATTTCCCCTGGATTGGCTCTTATAAAGGGGATTTATTTAGTTAAAATTTTACATTTCCTTGGAGGAAAGGCAGCTAGCTTTCCTTTGGGTTTCTCTGTCACATGGGAAGGTACATGGCAATGTCTGCTGGCCTTCACTCCCAGCATCTCTGTTCAAATGGCTTTCCCTGGGGCATGTTCTCTCTGCATCCCCAAATGTCTGGGTCCATGTCAGTTCTGAGCTGAGCTGTGTTGAGCAGTGCTGAACTGTGCTGAACTGTGCTGAGCTGCTTGTCTTTCTTTTCATCCCTTGTTTAAGATTTCTTTTTTCTTTGATCCCTTAGTTAAATTAAACATCACTTTTTGGGGAGGGCACTCCCCTTAGCTGACTGCAGATGTAATCAGCCATAGATGACTTTCATATGCTGATGATTTAAGCCCACAGTAACAGAGCAACTGGGCACTATCACCTAACCAAGTTGCACCTGAACTTAACTACTACAGCTGGGTTGCCCTTTGTGGTGTTAAGTAAAATGAATATCTGCTTTCATTTGGCTTGAAGGGAAAAGACCCCTTTCTGAGAAGGCTTTTCCTGAGGAGCAATACAAATGACCTGTAGGGGTTTTCTGAGAAAATAGAACACAGACTATGGGGTCACAGATAAGCAATACTTGGTGATAAACCTAGTTTAGGTCCAATAGAAAGAGTTTATCAGAATGGACAAGTATACCATACTAATCAATGTATATCTGTCTCTCACTTTGTAAGACACCCCTAAGTATAATGGAAATTTAATATCAGCTGATCAGAACATTTCCTCATTGGCTTCTGTTTGCCTTATATGAGCTTCTCCTTTCTACTCTCTCTGTGGTGCTGCCTTCTACTTTCTGTATAGGGTGCTGCCTGATTCATGAATTGCTCAATAAAGCTGTGAGATCCTAAATTGCATGAAAAGATTTTCTTTTATCAGTGGTTTGTCATTTCACAGAACATAGAAATTTTTGTATGGAGCTGTAGGTACAAGATTTCTCAATCATCTCTGCTTTCTGGAAGCACATGGCCCAGATAAAGTTCAATGTTGTCACTAATTTTCTCCTATCAGCTTGCTTAGGAGAAAATTTTTCAATCAGCACAGTTATCTAAAAATTTTTAGATGATGCTATGGAGCACACAAGTGCTGGCATATGCATAAAACTGATTCTAGAAAGATCCCAGGAAACTGTTATAGTTCCTTTAACTTTGAGTAGGAAAATTGTGGATCAGGGTGGTGAAGGGAAACTTTTCTTTTTATACCATTCTATTCTGTTGGAATTTTCTGAGTGTATGCTTGTAATTTTATTATTAATGATATTGTCACTGGGAATTTATCTGGGCATTGAAATATACACCTTTTGTTTCTTTATATTGTTATGCATTTCAAAGCCTAATAAATGAAATTTTAAAAACTTGGGGCAAGTTTTTCACAATTGTGGTCTGTTAAAAGCAGGCCCCAATAGATGGAAATACTAGTAGTCAATGAGAGGGAGGGGTAAGGGATATGGCATGCATGAATTTTTTCTTTTATCTTTCTTTTTCTGGAGTGATGTAAATATTCAAGAAAATGATCATGGTGATGAATACACAACTATGTGATAATATTGTGAGCCATTAATTATACAACATGATAGAGTGTTTGTATGTTAAGAATGTTTGTATGTTAAATGTCAATAAAATAAAGCAACCCCAAGGGAAAAAGAAACTGCCCAGTGAAACTAGTTGGATTGCCCTAGGGGCTGGTCCCTGGATGCTTTTCTCCTTTTTTCTAAGTAAGTGGGAAACAACCATTAAGATATCAAGGTTCCCAAATTTTTGCCTCTACCTCAAGGGAGTAAAGGGGTGTATGCAGTCTTTCCAGCAGAGCAGTTGGTCTTTCCAACTAGGAAATTAATTCCCTACCAGCAGATTCCTAGAACTTTTGTGCTGCAAAAATGAGTAAGAGAAGTGGGTAAAGAAGAGGAAGTATGTAATGAGAGAAACATCAAATTAATCTACATAATAAAGAACCAAAAGCTATCAGGGAGAGGGAGAGAAAAATGAGCATTTGGGGAAGTTTTGCAAATGAAAGTCTCCAAAGCTATGTGGGGCTTGAGAGAGTGCAGGAGATGAAGAGATGAGAGGACACAGAAATATGAATTGGACACCATTTCATATTTTAAAAGAGATATAAGTTAAAAATGAACCTTTTGGATATACTTCTTTGAATACAACTTTGTTCAACAATTGGGGCATATTGGCCCAGTCTTCATAATGGTTACCTTTTGCAGTCTTTTCCATGATCATTGAATATAGAGTCACGTTATATCTATCTAAACCTAAGTATACTATAGGTATCAGTCAAAGAATGTTAATCTCTGGCATCCAGATTGTTGTAAATATTATGCAAAGAAATTGAAACAAACTCCTCATAAGCAGTGATGGTATTTGAAATACCCTCTTAAAGGAAGAGGAATGGGTGAGGCAGCTAAATTCTTTCCATTAGAGTCACTGAGTGTAGTGACCTTCAAGAGGGAGTGTTTCAAATGGAAAATTAGACCTGTGGTTACTAAGCAATTTCTGAGCTAGACTTCCTGTAAGAGATCCTGAGGGAATGTGCCCACATAAGTCTGTGTGTAAACTGGCTGTCTAATGCAGTATATATATTTTTTCATTTTTTAAAAAATATTTTTATTGAGAAATACCCACATACATACAGTCTAACCATATTGTACAATCAATGGCTCACGATATCATCACATAGTTATACATTCCTCATCATCGCCATTTTTAGAACATTTGCAAGATAAAGATTTTTAAAATTTATTTATTTATTAATTAAAAAAATTTAACAAACAAACCAAAACATTAACATATGATCATTCCATTCTACATATATAATCAGTAATTCACAATATCACCACATAGTTGCATATTCATCAAAATGCAGTATTTTTTAAACTGTTCTCCTAAAAACTGTTAGGAGTTGCAATAATAGTATAATGAACTCCCATGTATTCTATAATAATATTATATATTATTATTATCATTAATATTATCTTTCCCCTGTGTTTAAGTTTGATTGGCAACATTCTCAGAGACCGGGATAAAGTGGATGTTAACATTGAGTAGATAAACTTTGATGTAAAGTAATCATCCTTTTTAAAATATAGTATTCTTTGCTTCAACTGTGCTGAGCTCCCCAGCCCAAAGCCTGTTTTATCCCCTCCAGTGAGTAAATCTTTAATCCACAGCCAGGATGGGAGAAGAAGAGTTTCCTGGCTGTCCTTTGTGGGCAGAAGATCTATCATGTAAATGTAGTTGTACTAATGAACCCAAATCAGTTTGAAATTGAAAGTAAATTTAGCCCTTGAAAGATGATCCAATGCAGTCTATCTGACAAGCTGCCAAATACATTTAAACGTGGTGGATATCAGGGTGATACTGAACAAATGTGGTGAATTCTCTTCCATGCTGGCTCAAATGACCAATTCCTGGGATACCAGGTTTCAAAGAGAGAAAGAGTTTATTGTTGGGCATGAAGCAGGAGAACAGATGGCCTAGCAGCCACAAAATCTGTATCACTGGGACTAGGGGTTTCAAGGTTTTTATGGATTCTAACAAGTGGGGGTGAAGTCATTACAATTTTAATAATAATGAGAGAGGAAGAGAGACAGTTATCAATTCAATAGCAAATGTAAGCAGAAGTGAAAGGAGACTGAGTTCTTATTTCAATAGCAAGTGTGCTGGTTTGAATCTGTTGTGCACCCCAGAAAAAGCCATGCCCTTTAATGCTCATATAATATTGCTGGGTGGGGTCTTTTTTATTGTTTCCATGTAAATGTGACCCACCCAATTGTGGGTGGTAACTTTTGATTAGATGGTTTCCATGGGGGAATGTGTCTCCACCCATTCAAAGTGGGGTTACTTACTGGAGCCCTTTAAGAGGGAATCATTGTGGAAAAAGCCTTAGAGCCCATGCAGCTAGAGAACTTTCGGGATGAAGAAGGAAAATGTCCCTAGGGGACCTTCATGAAACAAGGAGCCTAAAGAGAAAGCTAGCAGATATCAACATATTTGCCATGTGCCATCCAGTTAAGAGAGAAACGCTGAACATCATTGGCCTTTCTTGAGTGAAGGTAGCCTCTTGTGCCTTAATTTGGACATTTTCACAGTCTTAGAACTGCAAACATGTAACTTAATAAATTCCCCCCTTTAAAAACCATTCTGTTTCTGGTATATCACATTCTGGCCCCTTGCAAACTAGAACAGATTTTGATGCCAGAGAACTGGGGTGCTGATGCAGTTTGCAAATATTAAACATGTTGGAATGTTTTTTTTTTAAATGGATAAGGGGAAGATTCTCTAAGAGTTTGTGAGGAGCTTGATAGAGAAGGCCTAGAATGCTTTGAAGAGACTGTGGGTAGAAATATGAATGTAAAGATACCTCTGATGAGGCTTTAGGCAGAAATGAGGAACGTGCCATTGCAAACTGGGAAAAAGGCGACCCTTGTTTTAAAGTTGCAGAAATTTTATCAAAACTGAATGCTGGTTTTAGGTGGAAGGCAGATTTTAAAAGCCATGAACTGGGATATTTAGCAGAAGAGATTTCCAAATTAAATGTGGAAAGTGCAGCCTGGTTTCTCCTTGCATCTTATAGTGAAATGTGACAGTTAAGAGATAAACTAAGAACTGAACTCTTGTGTATAAGAAACCAGACATTGGTGGTCTGGAAAACTGTGGCTTTCAGAAAGGGAGACCCCAGAGAATAGTGCCCCATGTGAGGATTTAACCAAACATGGAACTAGTTAACCATTTCAGAAAAAGCCAGGATTGGAGATGGAGTTATCCAGGAAGTATTTGTGGAAACTCCTTTTAACTGATGGGCATGATCCTTGCCTACTACATAAAAAGCCAATGAGAGTGTTGTGGGATCTGTATAAATGGAAACACTGCCAGTCTGGACTAAAAGGCTCAGAAAAGGGACAAAGTGAAGGTAAAATGTCTTCAGAGGCAGAACCATGGAGACTGAGTTCTGAAGTCAAGAAACCTTGGGCCAGGAGAGCAGATCCATCCAAGTACTTGGGGAGGGTGAGTTTGCCCCAAAGGCAGAGGATGAGCCTTCCACATCATTTCTGTGGAAAAATTGTGCCACCTCAGGCCTTGAAGTGGGTGGAGCACATTCCTTGTGGATTTGGGAGAGTCTGGCTGCTACCACAAAAGAGGGGCTGAGCATGTGTCCCTGTGATGGCAGAGAGCCCATGTGTGGCCCTGATTCTTGGAAAGGGTGGAGCCAAGAAAAAGGTGGTCTCCCCAATGTCCTCCGAGGTTGCATTCAAGAGGGTCAGGTCACTGCTTAGGCCCTTGGAAAGGGTGGGACTGCTGCTTTTTAAAGCCCTGAAGAAAAATAACTCTCGGACTTTGAAATCTAATGGTGTTTGTGCTGCAGGTTTTTTAAACTGCTTTGGTCCAGTGACCCCTGTGTTCCTTCCAATTTCTCCCTATGGAAATGGGAATAGATATCCTATGACTGTCCCTTGTTTGTATGTTGGCAACAAATAACTTGTTCTGAGCTTTACAGGTCCAGAGCCAGGGGAGAATTTTACCTTAAGATAGACCATGTCTGTAGCTGACTTTGATGAAATTTTATACTGTTTCTGACTTTGTATTACTAAAATTGTTTAAGTCTTTCTGATATTGTGATGGAATGAATGTATTGGAAAGAATACATCTTTTTGGGGTCCAAAGGGTGGAACGTGCCAGTTTGAATCTGTGGTGTACCCCAGAAAATCCATGTTCCTCAATCTTCAATATTTCTGGGCTGGATCTTTTTTATTGTTTCCATGGAAATGTGACCCACTCAATTGTGGGTGGTAGCATTTGATTAGATGGTTTCCATGGAGAGGTGTCTCCACCTATTCAAGGTGGGATTGCTTGCTGGAGCCCTTTAAGAGGGAACTATTTTGGGAAAAACTTTAGAGCCCACACAGCCAGAGACCTTTGGAGATGAAGGAGGAAAATGTCCCCAGGGAGCTTCATGAAACAAGAAGCCTGGAGGAAAGCTAGCAAATGTTTCCATGTTCACCATGTGCCCTTCCAGTTGAGAGAGAAACCTTTAACATCATCGGCCTTTCTTGAGTTAAGGTAACCTCTTCTTAGTGCCTTAATTTGGACATTTTCACAGCCTTACAACTACGAACTTGCAACTTAATAAATTCTTTTAAAAAGCCATTCTGTTTCTGATATATTGCATTCCAGCAGCTTGCAAACTAGAAGAGCAAGTCTAGTCTGAAACAACTTACAAATGCAAAGGAGTGAAACTGGGACTAGAACCAGTTAATGGCTGACTCATTAGCATTAGGGCATTTGCTCTTATAAATTTGTAAAGTAAGAAATGGACAAAAAACAAGATAAGGGCTTTTACCATCTATCTTAGGGATCAGGTCAGTTGGATTTCAGTTCAGAGATTTACTACAATATACCAGAAAGAAAGAAAATAATATTTATATAGTCATGACTATTTGTTAAGCACTAATTCCTCAGTTACAGTTTCTCACTGTCATTTGATAATTCCTTAATCTTGAGAGATATCTGGACAATGACCACCGACTTCTTGCAGTTGAAAAAGGGGTGTATTGACATCATGGGGCAGAGGGATGAAACTGGGTGTTGTTCTTAGAGAGACCAGTATTTTTGGGTTTCAGGGCTTATCTGGTGTAGATACAATCTGGAGGCTTTAAGTTGCTTAAAAAGAAACTTAATTAGTAAGACTTGTATCAAGCCTAGGGCATTTGGGGAGGGGTTCAGGAACACTGTTGGTTGGAGCTTTCCATACTGTGGCATTTTGCAATATTTGGATGAAAGTTTCATAAGAGTAACCTCCAGAATTACCTCTCAACTCAATTTGAAATCTCTTAGCCACTGAAACTCTATTTCTTTCCCCCCTTTTGCTCAGACAATCTTACAATGCCAGGGCTAGTCTCATTGCATGTCTCATGTTGTCAGGGCTAGGCTCATGCCTGAGAGTCATGTCCCACATTGCCAGGGAGACTTACACCCTTGAAAGTCATGTCCCACATAAGGGGGAGGTCAGAGTTTGACTTAGAGAGAGACCACATTTGAACAACAAAAGAAGTCTCTGGGGATGACTCATAGGCATTAGTTGTAAGTAGGCTTATCTTTGCCATTTCAGAAATAACTATCATAAGGGCAAGCCTCAAGATTGAGGGCCTGGTTTATTAAATTGGGAGACTTTATTGCTTAAGAGAATATCATGAATTCCATAGGTGGAGAAGTTTAATAGTTCTAAAATACGCCTTCATAATTTTTGCCTCAAGTTCTTTTGTTGTATAATATAACTTATATACAAAGCAAAAAAAGAAAAAAGTAATAGTTTTCAAAGCACTTTTCAACAAGTAGTTACAGAACAGATCCCAGAGTTTGTCATGAGCTACCATACCATCATCTCACATTTTTCCTTCTAGCTGCTCCTAAACATTGGAGATTAGAAGGAATAAATATTTTTTATCATTAAAATTGACTTTATTTTCTTTTTTGTGAAAAATAGTATATGTACAAAAAAAGCAATAAATTTTAAAGCACAGCACAATTGGTTGTATGTAGAACAGATTTCAAAGTTTGGTATGGGTTACAATTCCACAATTTTAGGTTTTTACTTCCAGGGGTTCTAAGATATTGGAGACTAAAAAAAAATCAATATAATGATTCAACAATCATAATCATTTGTTAAACCCTATCTTCTTTGTGTTACTCCACCATCACCTTTGATCCTTCCATCCACTCTTTAGGTGCTGTTCTAGTTTGCTAGCTGTCAGAATGCAACACACCAGAGACAGATTGGCTTTTAATAAAAGGGGATTTATTTCATTAGTTCATTAGAGGAAAGGCAGTTAACTTTCATCTGAGGTTCTTTCTTATGTGGGAAGGCTCAGGGTAATCTCTGCTGGCCTTCTCTCCAGGCCTCTGAGTTCCAACAACTTTCCCTGGGGTGATTCCTTTCTGCATCTCCAAACGCCTGGGCTGATCTGCGAGTGCTGAGATGAGGTATGCCAAGCTGCTTGGGCTGTGCTACTTGCACTCTTTCATTTAAGCACCAGCCAATTAAGTCAAACATCATTCATTGCAGCAGGCACACCTCCTAGCCAACTGCAGATGTAATGAGCAACAGATGAGGTTCATGTACCATTGGCTCATGTCCACAGCAACAGAACTGGGTGCCTTCACCTGGCCAAGTTGACAACTGAATCTAACTACCACAGGTGCATTTGGGCCATGCCCATTCTAGCTTTTTCAGGTTTGAAGAGGCCTCAATTTCTTTAAAATGCATCAGAGTATAACATTAGCTTGTACAGAATATGAAGATTTTATTAAGTATTCTACATTCTATATAAAATTAAGCTGAATTAGGATGTTTAAATAAATTTAAGAGACAGGTTAAACTAGGTAATGTACCACAGAAAATTCGAATTTTGGACAAAAATAAAACATCTCCTTTTTTAGTGTTACACAGAGGTTAAAATTTTTAAATAGTAAAAATATTATCTTCTACCCTGTATTCTGATTTAATCTTAACCAGATCAGCTTCATTCAAATCTTTAATTGAAGTGTGATTTCTTTTTCAGTTTTTTTTTTAACAATTGTTAAATTGACTAATGCTGACTTTCAGAGATGGAGAACGCTAATTTTGAGTCTCAGGTGTCACATGGATACTTAAAGTTCCTGGAAACTACATTGCTATATAAACAGCAATGCATCTCAGAACTTAGAAAGAATAGTTAAAGCTTAAATGTAAATGTGACTGCTGTAAGAGCTTATAATTTAAGCCCTAATTTTTATAAGCATTTTAAAATGAAGCCACTTTCAGAAATAAAACATTTGATGGTTGTCTTACACTGCCAAATCATAGCAGAGGTTTTGTTCTGCTTTACCTTTACACATTCACCAGAGTTATGTTAATTGACAGATAAAATATATTTGCTCTGCATCTTTTAAAAATTTTTTGATTGTTATATATTATGTATTCAGACTTTGTTATAGTAAGTTTTAAATTTTAATTATTTATTTTCATTGATATATATTATATATTCACATACCATGTAATCATCCAAAGTGTACAATCAATGGTTCACAATATCATCATATAACTGCATTTATCATCACAATTGTCTTTTTTGTGAAAAATAATATATATATACAAAAAAGCAATAAATTTCAAAGCGTTGCAACAATTAGTTGTAGAACAGATTCCAGAGTTTGGTATGGGTTACAATTCCACAATTTTAGGTTTTTAATTCTAACTGTTTTAAGATACTGGAGACTAAAATAAGTATCAATATAAGGATTCAGCAATCATAGCCATTTGTTAAACCCTACCTTCTCTGTATAACTCCGCCATCACCTTTGATCTTTCTTCCATTCTTTAAGGGTATTTGAGCTATGCCCATTCTAACTTTTTCATGTTGGAAGGGGCTGTCAATAATACAGGCTAGGGGGACAGAACTAGTCGATGTTCTGGAGAGGCTGGCCGCTCTGGATTTCAGGACTTATCTGGTCAAGGGATCCATCTGGAGGTTGTAAGTTTCTGGAAAGTTGCCCTAGTGCATGGAAATTTTGTAGAACCTTATATAACACCTCAGATGTTCTTTAGGATTTGCTGGAATAGTTTTGGTTGGGGTTTGGCAAACTATGATAGATAGCAAGGTCTAACTGAAACTTGCATAACAGTGACTGCCAGAGTAGTCTGTCAACTCTGTTTGAACTCTCTTAGCCACTGATACTTTGTTACACTTCTTTTCCTCTTTTGGTCAGGATGGTATTGTTGATCCCACAGTGCCAGGGCAAGGCTCATCCCTGAGAGTTATCTTCCATGCCACCAGGGAGACTTTCAACTCTGGATATGTCCCACATTGAGAGGAGGGCAATGATTTCACTTGCAAAGTTGGGCTTAAAGAGAGAGAGGCTACATCTGAGCAACCAAAGGAGTCCTCCAGAAGTAACTCTTAGGCATCCCTACAGGTAGGCTAAGCTTCTCTACTACATACACAAGCTTCACAAGATCAAGCCTCAGATCAAGGGCTTGGCCTGTTGATTTGGTTGTTCCTAATATTTGACACAGTATCAGGGATTTCCCCAATGGTAAAGTTTAATAGTTCCATATTTTTTCTCCCATCCCTCAAGGGACTTTGCCAATACTTTTTTTTAACATTTGTTTTTAAATTGTGAAAAATAACAAATATACAAAAAAGCATAAATTTCCAGGTACATTTTAACAAGAAGTTATAGAACAGAATTTAACGTTTTGTATGGCTTACGGTTCCATGACTTTTCATTTCTTCTTCTAGCTTCTCCAAGACACTGGAGACCAGCAGAAATATTGATACAATGTTTCAGCATATTCATTTGTTAAATCCTATCTTTTCTGTTGTACTCCTCCTCCTCTTTAAATAACATATATACATAAAAGCATTACATTTCAAAGTAAATTACAACAATTAGTCATGGAACAGATTTCAGAGTTTTGTATGGGTTACAATTCCATAATTTTAGGTTTTTGTTTCTGGCCTTTCTAAAATACTGGAGGCTAAAAGAAATATCAGTATAATAATTCATACTCATACATATTTGTTAAACCCAACCTTCTCTGTATAAGTACACTATCACCTTTGACCTTTCTCCCACTCTTTAGGGGTATTTGGGTTATTCCCATTGTAAATTTTTCATGTTGGAAGGGGCTGTTGATAATATGTGATAGGGAGATGGAACTAGTTGATGTTCTGGAAAGACTGACCCCTCTGCATTTCAGGACTTATCTGGTCCAGGGACTCATCTAGAGGTTGTAGGTTTTGGAGAGTTACCCTAATGCATGCAACCTTTGTAGAATCTTATATAATGCCATAGCTGTTCTTTAGGATTGGCAGGAATGGTTTAGTTTGGGGGATGGCAAGTTATGATGGCTAGCAATGTCTAACTGAAGCTTCTGTAAGAGTGACCCCCAGTGTAGCCTCTCAAATCTATTTGCACTCTCTCAGCCACTAATACCTTATTTGTTATACTTCTTTTCCTCCTTTTGGTCAGGATGGTATTGTTGATCCCATGGTGCCAGGGCCAGGCTCAACCCTGGGAGTCATCTCCCATGCCACCAGGAAGACTTTCATCCATGGATGTCATGTCCCATGTAGGTGGGAGGGCAATGGTTTTACTTGCAGAATTGGGCTTTGAGAGAGAAAGGACACATCTGAACAGCAAAAGAGGTCCTCTGGAGGTGACTCTTAGACATACCTATAGATAGGCTAAGCTTATCTGCTACATACATAAGCTTCACAAGAGCAAGCCTCAAGATCAAGGACTATTGATTTTGGTGTCTCTAATGTTTGCCACAGTATCCGGGATTTTCCCAATAGTAAAGTTTAATAATTCCATGATTTTTTTCCCACTCCTCAAGGGACTTTGCCAATACTTTTTAATTATCTGCTTAATATACTCTGGGATATATCCAGGCCTTACATTTTGCTATAAAGGATTAAAAGGTCTCATTCTTATTTTGGGTTTCCTGTTTGAACTGTTAAATGATCTATCCAGGCAGGTAGAGTTAGATTATGTGCTCCAGAAAATTTAGGTTCTAGACAAAATAAACCTTTCTTCCTTTGGTCTCAAAGAGTAGACAAAGCTCTAAAATACATGCACTGTCTTCCTTAGTCCCTGTATTCTGAATTGCCTTAATCCCAACCTGATTTTTTAAAATGTGTTTTTAAAATTTTTTTATTAGAGCAATTGTGGGTTTACAGAAAAATCATGCATAAAATACAGGATTCCTATATGCCACCTGTTTTAGTTTGCAAGCTGCTGGAATGTGATATACTAGAAACAGAATGGCTTTTAAAATAGGGAATTTATTAAGTTGTAAGTTTACAGTTCTAAGGCCATGAAAATGCCCCAATTAAAGCAAGTCTATAAATATTTCCAAATTAGGGCACCAACAAGAGGTTACCTTCATTCAAGAAAGGCCAATGAAGGGTTTGTCTCTCAACTGGGAAGGGACATAGTGAACATAGTGACATCTGCTAACTTTCTCTCAAAGCTTCTTGTTTCATGAAGCTCTCCTGACAGAAGATTTCTTCTTCATCTCCAAGGTCTCTGGCTGCATGGCTCTCATGGTTCTCATGGTTCTCATGGCTCTCCTTCTCTTTCCAAAAGCTGTTTCCTCTTTTAAAGGATTCCAGTAAACTAATAAATACCCACCTGGAATGGGTGAGTCATATCTCCATGGAAATCATCTAATTCAGTTTCCAACCTTCAGTATTGAACAGGGTTTAAAAGAAACAGATGCTTCCACAAGATAGAGCAGGATTAAAACATGGCTTTTCTGAGTACATAATCCTTTCAAATTCACACACCACCCTATTATTAATACCCTGCAGTGGTATGGTACATTTGCTACAATGGTGAAAGCACATTTTTACAATTGTACTATTAACTATAGTTCATGGTTTAGCTTAGGGTTCATTGTTTGTATAGTAGATTTCCATGGATTTTTAATAAAATTTTATCCTATTACCATATATACAATATAACATTTCCCCTCTTAACCAAATGCTTTATCTGCATTGGAAATTCTTCCAGCATTTTTATTTCTTTATTACCACTGTCCTATATTATACCCTGGTACAAGTGTATTCTAATTAGAATACAAACTCTTTGAAACTAAGAATTATGTCTTCCTTATTCATGACAGCACTTACTTACAAAAATTTACTGATTGGCATTAACAAAGCCACTACAAATTCAAATTCTTTCACATACAGAGGTAACAAATAGCAAAGTAAATAAAAAGCCAGATTCCTTGAAATCCAGGTAACCAAGTTTATAATAAATAGTACTTATATATTTTTACTAAACCACTGATTTCTTAAATAGGATATATTTGAAGCATCAGCATACTATAAATTAGGGAAAACATATTATGCAGATTAAAATTGCATTTGTTTGATTTTAAAAGTCATCATAAAAACAGGAATAAGATTAGTCTTTGCCACTGCAATTTTGTAGCTATATTTACTTTTCTATTCCTCCTACTGGAGGTTTTATAAAGCTCCTTGTTTTCCTAATATCCTAAAATTATGAACAGCCTTAAAGTATATTAATTATCAAGCTCTGGAAAATATACTGCCTTTGTTTAATTTATCCCAAACCTAAATCAAGAAAAATCCCACAATTGTCAAGGACATTTCATTTTACTTACTGAAATTAGGCAATAAGATCTTATTCGATTACTCCTATCCCAAGGCTATTCATATTTTAATAATGATCTGATTGCTATAGCATTTTAGTTTGCTAATGCTGCCAGAATGCAATAATCCAGAAAAGGTTTGGTTTTTATAAAAGGGATTTATTAAGTTGCATATTCACAGCTCTCAGGCCATACAAATGTCTAAGTAAGGTATCTTTCAGAAAAAGATATCTTGAATCAAGAAAGGCTGATTGCATCCAGAAAACCTTTGTCAGCTTGGAAAGCTCATGGCTGGCTTCTGCTGGTCCTTTGTCTTCTGGTTTCAAACAGCTTCCCCAGGGCCATTTTCTTTCTGCATCTCCAAATGTCTCTGTGTTGGCTCCGAGCTTTTGCCAAAGTAGTTCTGTCTTTAGGGACTCCAGTAAGAAGATTAAGACCCACATTGAATAGATGGAGACATAGTCCATGGAAACAAACTAATCAAAAGGTTCCACCCACAATTAGGTGAGTAACATCTTAATGGGAATAGTTTAAATAAAAAAAGATCCTGCTCAAACAAGTCTGCCCCCATAAGATTGGACTAAGAAAATGAACATGTCTCTTCTGAGGTACACAATAGCCTCAAACCAGCACATTCCACTCTCTGGACCCAAAAAGACATGTTCTTTCCAAATACAAATACATTCATTCCATCTCAATATCAAAAAAGTCTTAAACCATTTCAGTAACAATACAAATACAATACAAATTCAGGAAAGGTACAAAATCTCATCAAGTCAGTTACAGACAGGGTCTGTTCTAAGGGAAAAGTCTCCTCTGGCCATGGACCTATGAAAACTCAGAACAAGTTATCTGCTGCCAATATATAAAGGAGAGACAGTCATAGGATATATATATATATATATTCCAATTACATAGGAAGAAATTGAAAGTAAAACAGGAGCCACTGAACCCAAAATTTCCTAAATTTTAGGAAAACTCCATTAGGTTTCAAAGTCTGAGAGTCATTTCTGCTAGGAGTTTGTTAGAGTCACAGTTCCACTCATTCCAAGGGTCTATGCCATGGGCCTGCTCTCTCCAAACACTAGGTGAGAGTTGGAACCTTGGGGAACCTTCGGGAGACCACCAGTTTTTAGGCTCTACCCTTTCCAAGCATTAGGGCAGCACCTAAGCTCTATGCCATCTCTGGGGCACATGCTCAACATTCTCGGGGCAGTGGGCTGGCAGTGAAGCTGTCCCCAATCCCAGGGGTATGTGCTCCAACCTCTCTCATGCCTGGTGCTCCAAAACTGTTCCTGAACATCTTGCCCTCTGCCTTCAGGGCAAACTCACCCTCTCCAAGTGCATGGGTGGGTGTGCTCTTATGGCCTGAGATTTCTTGGCTTCGTACCTTAGCTTCCATGCTTCTGCCTTTGAAGTAATTTTCCTTTGATTTGTCCCTTTTCTGTCCCTTTTAGTCCAGACTGGCAGTGGTTCTATTTATATGGGTCTCACAAGAAACTTGTTGGTTTTCCATGCTGTATACATGAATCCCTCCTATCAGAAAACAGAACTTTCCATAAATCCTTTCTGTTTAACTCCATCTCTAATCCTAGCTTGTGCTGAAATGGCTAACTGGTTCCATATTTGGTTAAATCCTCACTTGGGACACTATTTTCTGGGGTCTCCCTTTCTGGAAGCCCAGAATTTTGAGTATCATTAATTTCTGGTTTCTTTGTACCCAAGATTTTAGTTCTCAGCTTATCTCTTTCCTATGGCAGTTTACTTAAGCTGCTAGGAGAAGTCACACTGCTGTTTCCACATTTAGTTTGGAAATTTCCTTGACTAAGTATCCTGGGTTGTTGCCTTTAAATTTTAACTTCCATCCAACCACAGTACTTAATTTGGTCAAATTACTTGCCATTTTAGAACAAGGGTCACCTTCCTTCCAGTTTGCAATAACACACATATCATTTCTAAGACCTCATTGGAAGCACTTTTAGTATGCATATTTCTACCAACAATCTCTTGAAAGCATTTCAGGACTTTCCTTTTAGGTTCCTCACAATTCTTCCACAATCTTCTCCTTATCCATTAAAAAAGTTGTTCCAGGATTTTTGGTATTTGCAAATTGCAGCACCCCACTTCTCTGGTACCAAAATCTGTTTTAGTTTGCTAATGCTTGCTGGAATGCAATATACCAGAAATGGGTTGTCTTTTATAAAGAGGATTTATTAAGTTACAATTTTATAGTTCTAAGGCCATATCTCCATGATAACAACTTAGTCAAGAAGATTGCGCAGTTTTCCCACATACCCTGAACTTATACACTCCTTGTACAAGATTCATACCCTTGCAGTAGTTCATGCAAGAACATATTTATATTTGTAGTGTTAATCAATGGGACACATGGGTCAATACACTCCCTTTCAATCATGTTCACCATCAATATGTAATATTACTTACAGACTCATTAGTGAACCATCTTCACTTCTATCTACTCCCTCATATTTAAGTTCAACCTCATTAGCTAATTGTTCACCAATCTCTAGCTTCTATTTATCTCTAGGTCCACTATATGCTGTATTATAAGCCTCCAATTTTACCTTTACCATGGTCATAAAAGTGGAATCAAACAGCATCTATCCCTTTGTGTCTGGCTTAATTCACTCAGCATTATGTCCTCAAGGCTAATCCATCTTGTCATGTGCTTCAGGACTTCATTTCATCTTATTGCTGCATAATATTCTATCATAGGTATATACCACATTTTGTTAATCCACTCGTCTGTTGATGGGCACTTGAATTCTTTCCATCTTTTGGCAATTGTGAATAATGCTGCTATGAACATCAGTGTGCAAATGTCTGTTTGTGCCACTGCTTTCAGCTCTTCTGGGTATAAATTGAGGAGTGGTATTGCCAGGTCATAGGGCAACTCAATATTTAGTTTTCTGAGGAACTGCCAGACTGTCTTCCATAACTACTACATTATACATTCCCACCAGAAGTGTATAAATGTCCCAATTTCTCCACATCCTCTCCAACATTTGTAGTTTTGTTTGTTTAACAACAGCCATTGTTATAAGTGTGAGGTGATATCTCATTGTAGTCTTGATCTGCATTTCTTTTAGCTAATGAAAATCAGCATCTCTTCATGTGCTGTTTAGCCAAGTGTATTTGCTCTACAGAAAAATGCCTATTCATATCATTAGCACATTTTACAACTGGGTAGTTTGTTCTTCTGCTGTTGAGTTGTATGATTTCTTTATGTATACAATATATCAAACCTTTACCCAATGTCTGATTTCCAAATATTTTCTCCCTTTGAGTTGGCTGCATCTTCACCTTTCTGATAAAGTCTTTTGAGGCACAAAAGTATTTGATTTTGAGGAGTTCCCATTTATCTGTTTCTTCTTTTGTTGCCTGTGCTTTGGGTGTAAAGATTAGGAAGCTACCATCTATTACTAGATCTTGAAGAGGTTTTCCTACATTTTCTTCTAGGAGCTTTATGGTACTGGTTCTTATATTTAAGTGTTTGATCCACTTTTAGTTAATATTTGTACAAGATGTAAAGTAAGGGTCCTTTTTCATTCTTTTGGCTATTGATATCTATTTCTCCTATGCCTATTTATTGAGAAGACTATTTTGTCCCAGTTCAGTGGATTTGGAGGTCTTCTCAAAGATCAGTTGACCATAGATTTGGTGATCTATGTTGAGCTCTTGATTCAATTCCATTGCTCAATACTTCTATCTTTTTGCCAGTACTATGCTGCTTTGAAAATTGTGGCTTTAAAATAAGTTTTAAAATCAGGAAGTGTTAATCCTCTCACTTCATTCTTCTTTTTTAGGATGCTTTTAGCTGTTCAGTGTCTCTTTCCCTTACCGATGAATTTGGTAAATACCTTTTCCAAGTCTTCAAAGCAGGTTGTTGGAGTCTTGATTGATATTGCATTGCATCTGTAGATCCATTTTGGTAGAACTGACATCTTAACTACATTTGACCTTCTTATCCATGAGCAGAGACTGTCTTTCCACCTGTTTATATCTTCTTTGATTTCTTTTAGCAATGACACATGGTTTTCTGTGTACAAGTCCTTTACATCCCTAAGTAAGTTCATTCCTAGATACTTGATTCTTTTAGTTACTATTTTGAATGGATTTTTTTCCTTATATGACTCCTCAGTTAGGTCATTTCTTGTGTATAGGAACATTACTTATTGTTGCACATTAATTTTATGTCCTGTCACCTTGCTGATTCTGGTTATTAGCTCATGTACCTTTATTGTAGATTTCTCAGGATTTTCCAAGTATAGTATCATATCATCTGCATATAGAGAAAGCTTTACTTCTTCCTTTGCAATTTGGATGTCTTTTATTTATTCTACCTGCCTGATTGCTCTAGCTGAAGTTCTAGTGCAATGTTGAATAATAGTGTTCACAGAGGGCATCCTTGTCTCATTCCCAATCTTAAGGGAAGGCTTTCAGTCTCTCAATGTTTAGTACAATACTGGCTATGGGATTTTCATACATGCCCTTAATAATACTGAAAAAGTTACCTTTGATTCCTACCTTTTGAAGTGTTTTTAGCAGAAACAGATGTTGAATTTTGTGGAATGCTTTTTCTGCATCAATTGAGATGATCACGTGATTTTTCCCTTTTGATTTTTTAATGTGCCATATTACATTAATTGATTTTCTTGTGTCAAATCATCCTTGCATTCCTGGTGTAAACCCCACTTGGTTGTGATGCATAATTCTTTTAACGTGTTGTTAGATTTGATTTGCTGGTATTTTGTTGAGAATTTTTGCCTCTGTTTTCACTATGGAGATTGGCCTGTAGTTTTCCTTTATCTTTACCCAGTTTCAGTATTAAAGTGATGTTAGCTACATAAAATGACTTAGGTAGTGTTACTTTTTCCTAAATATTTTTTTAGAAAAGCTTGAGCAGAATTGTGTTAGTTCTTTTTGGAATTTTTAATAAATTTCCCTTGTGAAGCCATCTGACCCTGGGCTTTTCCTTGTAGGAAGATTTTTGATAACTGATTGAATCTCTTTACTTGAGTTTTTTTTTGTTAAGATCTTTGATTTCATTTTTAGTCAGTGTAGCTTCTTCGTGTGCTTCCAAGAATTTATCCATTTCATCCAAGTTGTTTAGTTTGTTGGCATATAGTTGGACATAGTACCCTCTTATGATTTTCTTTATTTCTTCAGGGTCTGTGGTTATGCACCCTTTCTCATTTCTGATTTTGCTTACCTGGATCCTCTTTCTTTTTCTCTTTGTCAGCCTTGCTAGAGGTCCATCAATTTTATTGATTTTTCTCAAAAGAACCAACCTTTGGTTTTATTGATTCTTTCTATTGTTCTTTTGTTCTCCCATTCATTTAATTCTGCTTTAATCTTTGTTATTTCTCTTCTTCTATTTGCATTGAGGATAGTTTGCTGTTCTTTCTCAAGTTCCTCCAGGTGAGTAGCTAAGTCCTCAATTTTTGCTCTTTGTTCTTTTTTTTTTTTTTTTTGGCATGGGCAAGCTCTGAGAATCAAATGGTTCTTTTTAATTTAGGCATTTAAGGCAATAAGTTTCCCTCTCAGCACAGCCTTGCTGCATCCTGTAAGTTCTAATATGTTGTATACTCATTTTCATTCATCTCCAGATAGCTACCAAGTTCTTTATTTCTTCTTTGTGAAAGTTCTCATCTTTGGTGGTTATTGATTTCTTTTTTTTTTCAATTGAATGTTTTTTTTTCCTATTTTGATCATTCCATTTTACATATATAATCAGTAATTCACAATATCATCACATAGCTGCATATTCATCATCATGATCATTTCTTGGAACATTTGCATCTATTTAGAAAAAGAAATAAAATGAAAACAGAAAAAAATTTATACATACCATACCCCTTACCCCTCCCTTTCATTGATCACTAGCATTTCAAACTAAATTTATTTTAACATTTGTTCCCCCATTATTTATTTTTATTCTGTATGTTTTGCTCATATGTTGATAAGGTAGATAAAAGGAGCATCAGACACAAGGTTTTCACAATCACACAGTTACATTGTGAAAGCTATATCATTATACAATCATCTTCAAGAAACATGGCTACTGGAACACAGCTCTACATTTTCAGGCAGTTCCCTCCAGCCTCTCCTTTACATCTTGAATGACAAGGTGATATCTACTTAATGCGTAAGAATAACCTCCAGGATAACCTCTCGACTCTGTTTGGAATCTCTCAGCCATTGTGACTTTGTCTCATTTCACCCTTCCCCTTTTGGTCGAGAAGGCTTTCTCAATCCCTTGATGCTGGGTCTCAGCTCATTCTGGGATTTCTGTCCCACATTGCCAGGAAGATCCACACCCTTGGGAAACATATCCCACGTAGATGGGGGAGGGTGGTGAGTTTGCTTGCTGTGTTGGCTGGAGCGAGAGGCCACATCTGAGTAACAAAAGAGTTCTCTTGGGGCTGACTCTTAGGCCTAATTTTAAGTAGGCTTGACCTATCCTTTGTGGGGTTAAGTTTCATATGAACAAACCCCAAGGCTGGGAGCTCAGCCTATAGCTTTGGTTGTCCCCACTGCTTGTGAGAATATCAAGAATTCAACTTGGGGAAGTTGAATTTTCCCACATTCTCACCATTCCCCAAAGAGGACTTTGCAAATACTTTTTTATTCACTGTTCAAATCACTCTGGGATTTATCAGGGCATCACTCTAGACAAACCAACAAAATCTCATGTCCTACTCAATGTTCCATGTACTTATGGTGTTCAATTAAGCTGTCTACATAAATTATATTAGGAAATGCACTAGTCAAAATATAAATTTTGTACCAAATAAACATTTTTTGCTTTAGTCTCACACATAAGTTGAAATTTTAAAATATTAATTACCTCTATTTTCAGCAACCTGCAGTAATGACATTCCTCTGTTCTTCCTCATGCAAAAACATTTTTAAATTTGTACATTTAGTTACTATCATTACACACTCTAGGTATTCCTGGATTATATGGTGGTTATTGATTTCTAGCTTCATTCTATTGTGATCAGAGAAAGTGATTTGAATACTTTCAGTGTTTTTAAACCTATAAGGACCTGCTTTGTGCCCAGTATATGATCTATCCTATAGAATGTTCCATGAGCATGAGAGAAGAATGTATATCATGTTGTTTGGGGGTATAATGACCTATATACATTTGTTAGGTCTAATTCATTTATCAAAGTATTTAACTGCCTATTTCTTTGCTGATCCTCTGTCTGGTTGTTTTATCTATAGAACAGAGTGGTGTATTGAAATCTTTTATTGTTTAAATGTCTATGCTCCCTTCAGTTTTGCCAGTGTTTATCTCATGTACTTTGGAGCTCTTTAATTGGGAGCATAAACATTTACAATTATTTGTTCTTGGTGTATTGTCCCTTTATTAATGTATAGTATCCTCTTTTCTTATGATGTCTTTACATTTAAAGTCTATTTTCCTTGATATTAGTATAGCTACTCCTGCTTTCTTTTGGTTATACTTGCATAGAACACCTTTTTCCATACTTTCACTTTCAATCTATTTGTATCCTTGTGTCTAAAATGAGTCTCTTGTAAGCAGCATACATCTGGATTATATTTCTTAATCCATTCTGCCAATCTGTACCTTTTAATTGGTAAATTTTATCCATTAACATTCAAAGTTATTACTGTAAATGCACTTCTTGACTCCACCATCTTATACTTTGGATTTTGTCAGATCTGTATAGCCTTTGCCTTCTCTCTCTTTTTATCCTTTAAGTTATGCTCACTGGTACTCTTCAATTCTATGCCCTCCTCCAGTTCTTCCTCTTCTGTCTCCCCCCCCCACTGGCAGAATTCCCTTTAGTATTTCTTGTAGGTCCAGTCCCCTGTTGACAGATTCTCTCAGGATTTGTTTGTCTGTGAAAATTTAATCTCTCCCTCACTTTTGAAGGACAGTTTGGCTGGTTACAGAATTCTTCATTGGAAGTCTTTCTCTGTCAGGATCTTAAATATATCATATCACTGCCTTCTTGCCCCCATAGTGCCTGTTTTGTAGTCTGAATTCAGTCTTATTTGGTTTCTCTTTTGTGTGTTGGGGTAGGTTATTTGAAGATGTAAACAGCCTGCTATGATGGCTGCCTAAAGAACTTCTGGGTCTGAAGTTCCAGGGGAGAATATTTTAGCACTTGTTACATAACCATGATTCAGCACATGTTATGTAACCTTTTGGCATGTTGCCATCTTTGTGTAACAATGTTATAAAAGCCCATTACTCCAGGATGCTGTGAGTGGCCCCTCCATCCCAGAGGATGAAAGACTGGATGGGATGTGTCTCCCCACAGGCTTGTGCTATCCCATAGCAGCTGTCTTGCTGCATTGGTCTGCTCTGGAGGCTTAGGATCATGTGGATTCCACCTCACAGGGGATTGCCAAGTCTTTAAAGGACTTTAAAGCTGTCATCCAGGTTCCCCAGTGCAGTATAGTGGGAAAAGTGTCTTTTTTTTTTTTAAACCACGCTGCCAGAACAGCATAAGGAAGCTTTAGCAGCACAAGTGCATGGCCAGATGCTGCAACAGTGGCACTCTGGTTCCACCCTGTGGCCAACAAGTCCACATATTTGTAACCAAGATACCTTGGTGAGACCATCAGCTTTACCAGCCCCTCTCTGTTTTCAGGGTGTAACAAGAAGTTACCTTCACTCAAGAAAGGCCAACTGTTCTTCCCTCTGTTAGCTGGGAAGTCATGTGGCTGGCATCTGCTGGTCCCTTCCTCCTGGGCTCTGTTGCTTTCAATCTGTCCATGTGGGGATTCCTCACCTTGATTACCTAAGGCTGGCTTTCATCTCTTGGCTTCCCTTGGCTCTTTACAGGTTCTGGCTTGCTTAACATCTCATGGCAACATCTTTTGGGCTCCAAGCATCTCCAAAGATCTGTGTCTCTCTTCATGTGTCCACATCTGTGTCAGCTTTGCTGTGAAGCTTCTGTCGGCTCTGAGGTTTCTGTCATTTCTGACTCTCTCCAATATGTTCCCTCTTTAAGGAATCCAGTAAACTAATCAAGACCCACCTGGAATAAGGGGGAGTCACTCTCCATCTAATCAAAAGATTACACCCACAATTGGGTGTATCACATCTCCATGGAAATGATCTAATAGAAAGTTTCCAACCTCAAGTATTGAATCAGGATTAAAAGAAATGGCTGCTTCCACAAGATTGGATCAAGATTAAAACATGGCTTTTCTAGGGTTCATAATACTTTCAATGTGGCACAAAAGACCAAAATAATCCAAGGATAAACTCAAAGAGATTCAGACCTAGACACATGAGATTCAAACTGTTAAAAGACAAAGACAGGGCAATACGACAGACAGTGGATCAGTTGCAGAATTCTTGCCTGCCATGCCAAAGACCCGGGTTCGATTCCCAGTGCCTGCCCATGCAAAAAAAAAAAAAAAACAAAAAAAAAACAAAGATAAAGAGAATCTTGAAAGCAGCAAGAAAAAAGCCATTCCTCACATACAAGAGATTCTCAATGAGATTATAAGCTGACGTCTCATCAGAAACCGTTAAGACCAGAAGGCAGTGAGAGAACACATTCAAACTGCTGAAAGAAAAAGAATAACTGAAAAGTCCAAATGCAGCAAAACTATCCTTCAAAAATGAAGGAGAAACTATGACGTACCCAGATGAACAAAAGTTGAGAATTCAACAGTAACAAAACTGTCCTACAAGAGACAGTAAAGGGAGTTCCTCAGGCTGAAATGAAAGACATATAACTCAATTGTGCATGAAGAAACAGGACACTGGCAAAATTAACCACATAACATTTGCACATTGGCATTTATGGTGGCAGTGTTCATGATTCACAATAGATAGAGGTGGCCTATAGGTATAACATATAAATACATAAACACATGTTTCAGAAAGAATGAATACCACATGGATATTAGCCCTACTATAGAAACATTTTTATCCACTTGGGGATATAAATTTTCCAGCAGAACCATAAAGTCAAAAGATGACCCCATAATGCTGTGAGGCAAAATATTGTTCTAGTAGAGGGGCTTCAGGGGAAAGACTCAGCAAAGAAGTCACTAAAGAACCTAATAACAAAGGTAAGTTACTCCCACACTTGACCCCAGATGATGAAAAATCTTAATAGGACTACATACTATAGGTATATATTATACATATACATATACAAGAGAGGTCTTACTGAGGCCAAAATTGGACAATATATTTTTGAGCACCAGATGGGAATATATGACAATACTTCATGACCAATGCAAGGCATTGGAAAACCAAATCCCAAGCCTTACCAAAATGTATTTGAATCCTTGTGGTGACTAAGGTTTAGAGTAATACACCTCAACAAATAAAGACAGCAAGACAGAGCAATGGCTGGTCCCATGATAAAATCTTGGAATTCATTTTTTCCTAAGGTAGACATTAAGCCAACATTGGCAGTGTGACAAATGGTGAGCCCATGATTTCACAATATAGCAAGTAAGAGTATCTTGAGAGCCATACAATTCATGGCTGGTAGTCCCCTAGTAGCTAATGTTTTGCTAATGGACAAGTTGCCTAGGAATTCCAAGCAGCCAACTTGAAAAGCAAAAGAATGTTAAGTAGTTAATACTATTAGAACATACCTTTTTAAAACACAATATTTAATATTTAATTAAAACTAAAAGAGAAGCACACTGGGTGGGTCACGGTGGCTCAGCAGCAAGAATGCTCGCCTGCCATGCCAGAGGACCTGGGTTCGATTCCCGGTGCCTGCCCATGTAAAAAAAAAATAAAATAAAATAAACACACTAATAATGGATAGTTATGCATGTAAAGCACTAGGATGTACTGAGCAACCAGGTGGCAAAAAACAATAAAGAAACACACCACCTAAACAAGTTTTACCATGAATAAAAATAAAATTTATTTT
>PVIY010037041.1:0-24995 GCA_004026745.1 Myrmecophaga tridactyla
TAATTTGCATATGGGCAGGAGGCACCAGGGATCGAACTCCAGACCTCCAGCACGGCAGGTCAGAGTTCTGCCTGCTGAGCCACAGCAGCCGCCCTTTGGTTGTCTTTTTATTTCTTTTTCTAAATTGATACAAATGTTCTAAGAAATGATGAATATGCAACTATGTGATGATACTGAGAATTACTGATTATATATGTAGAACGGAATGATATGTTAATGTTTTTGTTTGTTCTTGATTTTTTAAATAAATAAATAAATAAAGTGTCAGTGGCCTTATTTTCTAACAGCGTCGAGAGGTTATCCTGGAGGTTATTCCTAAGTATTATATAGATACCCCTTTTTAGTTTATGGTGTATTGGAGTGGCTGGAGGGAAGTGCCTGAAACAGCTGAACTGTGTTCTGGTAGCCTTGATTCTTGACAGTTGTATAACTGTATAGCTTTTACAATGTGACCATGAGATTGTGAAAAACTTGTGTCTGATGCTCCCTTTATCCAGGTTATAGACAGATGAGTAAAAAAATAAGGACAGAAAATAAATAAATAATAGGGGGTGATAAGGAGTTAAAAAAGATTGGGTAGATTGTAATATTAGTGGTCAATGAGGGAGGGGTAAGGGATATGGGATATAAGGGTTTTTCTTTTTTCTTATGTCTTTTTCTGAAGTGATACAAATGTCCTAAAAATGATCATGGCGTTGAATACACATCTGTGTGATGATATTGTGAGCCACTGATTGTATACTATGGATGGACTGTATGGTGCATGAAGATACCTCAATAAAAATATTTAAAAAAAGAGCCTTCATAGTCCTAACATTCTATTCAATTTCTCCTTCTAAAGAGTCTTCACATGTCTGAAGTACAGCCCCTTTTACAGAGGGATAATGATGCCATAACTATTATTCATTTAAAATTAAAATTGATTATACATAAATGAATATAGTAATAATTTGGATATAAAACTATTTTCTCTGTTCTTGCACCAAAGGAAGTGATGAAAATTTGTTAAAAAATTTCTACCTGATACTGTTGATCTGTTTACTTTCTGACCTTCCAAAAGCATTTATTCCTGGAATGTATTAAGTGTTTAATTAATTAGTTAATTATGATTCAGTCTTGTTTACATATTTGAGTGTGGTTAAAAGGGGAAATTTTAGGTTGTACATAAAGTTATTAGAATAAAATTAAAAAGAAACCCCATGAGACTACACAACAAAGACAGTGAACTCTAATGTAAACTATGGACTATAGTTAATAGTTCAATTACAATAATATTCTTTCATGAACTGTAATAGAAGTATTACATTAATATAAGGTGTCAATAATGGGGGGGGGGGGCAGGCCATGGTGGCTCAGCAGGCAGACTTCTTGCCTGCCAGGCTGGAGACCCAGGTTCATTTCCTGGTGCCTGCCCATGCAAAAAAAAAATAATGGGGGGAAGGACATATATGAGAATGCTATATTCTGCATGATTTTCCTACAACTTCTCTAATAAAAAAATGATATTAAACAAAAATATTCAGTCTTGTATTATTTGCTAACTATGTATAGACTTTTCTCCAAAACAAGAGTATGTGAGAAGGGGTGAGGTCCATTTATTAATCACCCAGTCATTTTGTATGAATAGCCAGATCAAACTGAGTATGCAAAAACTATTGCTATTTTTATACAAGGTGTAGGAAGGACTATTTTTATATAAGGTATATGAAACAGAGTTAGGAAAATGTTGATCCCCAAATATAAAGCTTAATTATTCTGACTAGAAAGGTGATTTATATATAAATATGTAAGTTTAAATTAAGTCATTCTGTCTTATAACTTCAGAACTACAGCCATGCTGCTATTTTCAAATTTCACTGACTTTCAAGAATGAATTATATTTGTCTTTCCTAACAAACAGTTATCATTGTGTGATGGTTTGAAAGGATGTATGTCCCCTAGAAATGCCATGTTTTAATCTAAATTCCATTTCTTAAAGGCAGAATAATCCCTACTCAATACTGTATGTTTGAAACTGTAATCAGATCATCTCCCTAGAGATGTGATTTAATCAAGAGTGGTTGTTAAACTGGATTAGGTGATGACATGTCTCCACCCATTTGGGTGGGTCTTGATAAGTTTCTGGAGTTCTATAAAAGAGGAAACATTCTGGAAAATGAAAGAGATTCAGAGAGAGCAGAGCAGAAGAACATAGCCACGAGAAGCAGAGTCCACCAGTCAGTGATATATGGAGATGAAGAAGGAAAATGTCTCCCAGAGAGCTTCATGAAATAGGAAGCCAGGAGAAGAAGCTAGCAGATGATGCCGTGTTTGCCATGTGCCCTTCCAGATGAGAAAGGAACCCTGACTGTGTTCACCATGTGCCTTTCCAGATGAGAGAGAAACTGTGAGTGTGTTTGCCATGTGCCCTTCCACTTGAGAGAGAAACCCTGAACTTCATCAGCCTTCTTGAACCAAGGTATCTTTTCCTGAATGCCTTAGATTGGACATTTCTATAGACTTGTTTAATTGGGACATTTTCTCAGCCTTAGAACTGTAAACTAGCAACTCGTTAAATTCCCCTTTGAAAAGCCATTCTATTTCTGGTATATTACATTCTGGCAGCTAGCAAACTAGAACACATTGCATGACTGTAAAATATATTTTCTGTTCAATTTTGAATTCCCATACCAACGGCACATGGTTAATAAGCAACAAGAGGAAAAACATCCTACAAAATACTGGCTGCTAAAATAAGTCAGTAATTTTTGTTGCATGTGCTATTTAAAAGATGTAATTTAGCTTTGAGCAGGAGTTCAGACCAATGAGGCATGAGCGGCCTCAGCCTGTTAGTATTTCAGTACCCTTGGGGGAACGACACATCACATTTCTTTTGCTTATAACTGCTTCTGGCTTCTTTACGTTAATTTCCACCTTTTTATCCTCTGCTGGGGAAGGGATACTTACCCTGCCTTTTTAATGAAGAAGCCACAACAGGCTTTTTCAGGCCACTTTTCCTTAGGTTACTGCTCACTGCATCCTGGGGCAAGAGTGAACTGATTGTCTGTGCACCTAAACCACAAATCGTTACAGTGTTTAATAACATGTCTGCATGATATAAACTGATTGGAAATTAATTTCTGAAAACCCTAAACCATATAAACAGTCTTTGCTAATTTCTAGGTTAGCTTCCCAATTTCTAGAAGGAATTAGCATTACCCTTTTTAAATAAAATTTTAAGTTTCTTATGCTCTTTCCCAGGAAATTGGTGTACATGTGTGGGGCGGACCTGAAGTGAAAGGAAGAAAACAACATTCATCTATGGCTCCCACCTCTTGGATAACCATTCTTTGTTTTCTTCCCTTTTCTTTTCTGTGAATTTTTTTTTTTTTTTTTTTTGCTGTTTTATGATTTTAAGTAGCTGGGATTATACCAGGGTAGCCATATTAGTAAAACATTTTTTTTGAGTTTCAGATAAACAATGAATTATTTACTATAAGTATGTTTCATACATTGCATAGGAGATATTTATATTAAAAATCATATTCACTAAGAAATGACCATGATGATGAATATGCAACTATGTGATGATATTGTAAATTACTGATTATATACGTAGAATGGAATGATCATACGTTAAAAAAAAAGATACCATGTTCGGTGAAATAAATGAAGATACATAAGCACAAATACTCTATGATCTGACTGACATGAAATAATTAGAATATACAAATTCACTGAGTCAGAAACTAGAATACAGGTAATCCAGGAGACTAATAGGTGTAGGGAATGGAGGTTAAGGCTTCCTTGGTACAGATTTTCTGTTCTGTGGTATTTTCCATCGACTTTGGTAATGGATGGCGGTAATGGTAGCACAGCATTGTTACTGCACTTAACAGCACTCAATTCAACATTTGAACGGGTTGAAAGGGGAAATTTTAGGTTGTGTATATGTTAGTAGAATAAAAGCAAAAATAAATATGTGACTGTAGAACACAGTCACCCTGATGTAAACTATTAACTATAATCAGTACTGCTATTACAATAATTTTCTTTTATCAGTTGTAACAAAGGTACCACACTAATGCAAAAGTGTTAAATTATAGGAAAAACTGTACGTTTGAGAAGATTATATGGGAACTCTGTATTATCTTCCTGATTTACCTGTAAACCCCTGCCTTCTCTAATTTAGAAAGAAAAAAGTAAAACAAAAAAAAAACAGTAACTGGAAATGACTTACCAAAGGGAAATGGCTAAATATGGTATATCTATAATAAAATACTGGACAGATGCAAAAAGGAATAGGGTAAATTGGTAAAACTATTATTCACTATTATAAGATGTGCATGATAAACAGTGCAAAGACAAATAAAAAAATTTGCAGCTGGAGCATAAAACATAGGACAGTATACACAGTGAATCCTGTGGTGGATGATGACTGTGATTAATAATTAAAAGTATAAAAATATTCTTTCATGTTTCACATCATTCATATCTTATATCATAAGGGTCAATAATAGCGGGGTATCAAGGGTATGAGATTCTTTTTTTCTAAAATTAATTGTGGTGAAGAATGCACAATTATTTGATGATATTCTGAACCACTGATTATATACTATGGATGAATTTGTATGGTGTATGATTATGTCTCAATAAAACTGCTTAAAAAAGAAAAAAAATCATATTCGTTGTTTATCTGACATTCACATCTAATGGCATATTCTTTTCCCAAATCCTTTACAATTATTTTTAATGGTTGCCTAACATTTTCCAAGCGGCTTTACTATGGTTCATTTAAGTGGTTGGCCCTTAGTTGTTTCTAATTTTTCAATATTATAAACAACCATAAAACTGAATATCTCTGGACAAAATGCTTTTCTTGTACCAAGGATTACTCCCTTTAAAAATTTTATTTAGGGTGGTATGACTGTGGCTCAGTGGCACAATGCTTGCCTGCCATGCCAGAGACTCGGGTTCGATTCTCGGTGCCTGCCAATGTAAATAAATAAATAAAAATTTAAAATAAAAATAAAAGATTTTATTTAGAAGTGGTAAGAACTAATGTGTGTGTGTGTGTGTGTTTTGTTTTGTTTTTCAATTTCAAATTTTCCTGGGAAAGACCAAGAAAACATTTGCCAACAATCTATGCTCTACATTGCTGCCAAAATCAAAACACAGAATCTCTGAAGCACAGAAATAACAGTTGTCACTTAGTTTCTCAACACTCGTTCCAATTCCCCAGGGCCAGAACTCCTATGCATGATCACCTTACCACCTCCAGCAATGCTGCCTGAGTAGGAACTTCTTTAAGGTTCTTTACAAACACTGCAAAATACTTTTACAAATGGGTATTGTAATTTATACTACATTAGCAATGCTTGAGAACCCTGATTTCACCTTTGCCTGTAGTATCATAATTTAAAAAATTCTTTTCTAATTTGGTAGCAAGAAGTATCTCATTTTAATTTTGCGTTTCTAAAATAAGTTTGAATATTGTGTTTCACTAATGAGTTTGAGTATTTCTCCCCCACCAACATATATAGAACACACGTGTAGAGTTTAGGTCTTTTGGCAATTATTTATTAGGGAACCTCACTATTTGAATATGGATTTATAAGAATTCCTATTTGTGGTCATCAATCCAAACTTCTAACTTTGTGCGGGAAATTATGATCAACTATTGTCATGAGTTGTTTTTTTTTGTTAAGTCCTATGTAGATCAAAAGTTCATAATACTGTGCTAAGGCAGATCAAAGGGTGAGACTAGTCTGAACGTTCAAGGGATGAACAACTGTATACAATAATAAAACGAAGTTTGGCTAGATCTTATTTTTGGCCAACAGAACCAATTCTTGGCTTAATTTGGCCAAGAATAGTTAAAAGAGGGAAAACTTTATTTCAAGGAAAAAAACCCATGCAAACAAAAAGAATGAAAACTTCTATTATTGTTGCAATTCAGCGGAACACATGAAACACGGTAAAACAATGTTTAAAGACAACACCACCAAAAAACAGTAACAAAAACAAAAACGGCCTCTCACCAGACACTTCATCCTTTTTCCTCTTCTTTGGCTTAGAGGCAGTAGACTCACAGGCTGATACTGTCGACTCTGAATGGCAATCTAACTGGGTTGCCACAATAATCTCTTTAAGACCTAAAAAATCACAGATGTCTGAATTACTAAAACTGCCCCTACTTAGACAGACATTAATTTATAAAAATCCAAATCCCCAAAACAACTTATGGAGTGAATGCCTGCTTTAAAAAATGTTCCTTTAAAGAACTCCCAAAACACGTTTTTTTTGTACACAGACCATTAACCTGATAGACAGTTCTACAGCTTTTTATTAAACATTGAGAACTACAGGCAACTAAAGATCATTAAAAAATAAAAACAGAAAACATCTCCAAGGTCAGCAACAAAAGATGATGTAGAACCCTTTAAAGATCCTTTTTGAGTTTTCTACATCTTCCAAGGTAAAAAGCAAGCAAAGGGTGGCTGCCGTGGCTCAGCAGGCAGAGCTGCAACCTGCTGTGCTGGAGGTCTGGAGTTTGATCCCTGGTGCCTCCTGCCCATATGCAAATTTAAAAAAAAAAGTAAGCAAGAAAGGGATTTTTTTTTAATTTGTCCATTTTTTTTTTTTATCAACATAGGGCATCTATGGAAGAGTAAAAAGTCAGCACAAAACTAACTTTGGTAGATTCATTGTCTCAATGAAAATGTCCAAGACTCTTGACCATTAATTTCAACCAACCAATCTTTATATAAAAATGTTGACCGGGGATTAAAAAAAGGAAGGAAGGCTTTTCATTTGAATTATCTAAGCATCTGCTTCTGCAGAATTCTACAACAATCTCCAAATGCCATTAATGGAACTCTTTCGTTTCCATTTTAGAAAAACTGAGTAACTGTCAACCATAATACCTACCGCTGGAATCAAAGTTTAGGAAATCTGAGAATTCTTGAGCCAATGTCTCATCACTGGCAAAGGCACAGATGCACGCAAAGAAATGAATGCATCTCTGGGTTCCCTCGTCCTTGGAGGCATTTGACTTGTGCGATTTCAGAGTCTGGCAGGAACAGAAGAAGCGGCGCTCAGGTAAGCTTTTGGCACTGATTTTCTGCACGAAGGATACATGCAAATACCCCAAACTATGCTTCTGGCTTGCCTTGCATTTCACCACCAAAATGTTTTTAGTAATCCTTTGTACCAGAGGGCCAGTGGGTTCCGTGGCCAGCTGCCAGATGGTTTGTTTGGTTTCCGGGGAAACCTGCATTGCGTTCAGGACAGAGCTCTTCAGGGTCAGAGGGGTGGCCTCTGCCTGGCAGTTCACTGCCAGCTTGATGTGCTGACACTGGTTTTCCACAACACCTTGGGTGGCAGCTTTGAGGCATGAGGGGACATAGCACCGTCCAGAGCTCAGCTGAGTGATGATCGTCCCATCCACCGTCTGGATTGTTGTTTCTGACACTCCCAGCTCCACAAAGCATCGGTAATCAGGGCCTCGGTCCCTTTGCCGCACTGAGTAGACCTGAAGATCGGAGCCTGTAATTATTTTGACAGCTTCAACACTAGGCTGCTTCCGTGCGCCGTAGCGGAATATGGTTCCACATGTCTTGTTCTTACAGCTCAGTCCCCGCGTGCCATTGTAGGTGCCACACCGTGGACACTTTCTGATTCCCCGCAATGTGGCCTTCCCCAAGTCCGATAAGAAAGCTGGGACTTTAGTCCTCAGAGAGTTTGCTTCCATTTTTCACAGGTCCTAGAAAAGGCAATAAACCCATTAGCATGAGTTTATATTCGTTAAAATCACATTGGATATTTAGTACAGAAATGAAATGTAAAGAAGCTATCTGCCATTTTCAGATTGTACTTCTAAATATGTAACTCTCACACAAAATAAGAGTGGAAAAAATTTTGCCTTTCCTATCTGTAACTTAAAAAAAATCCTAATGTACAACTAAGCACTTCTCCAGTATATACCCTGTTCCATACAACCACCTAGATTAGTTACCCTAATCTTTATATGAACAGATACTTAACTTCAGCAAGGACTAGAGAAAGGAAAGATGAGCTCTTTCTCTTCCACTGCTCCCCGACAAAACCCTGTCCAGTCCTACCTGTACCTGCTGTTTGAGCATCTGGAAAACAGTACAACCTGAATTCATAAGATCTAAAAGGAATTTCATTAGTTTGTGACCATCAAAGAGGACAGGTGAAGACATAATCTTTTGCAGAGTAAACGATACTGCTTAATCCAAAGTTTTCTGCAGTTTGAATTCTATGGTGTAACAATGCAGACATTCTACTTTCTCCTTCCTGACCAGCCAATGGCAAAGCTCCTGCCCAATATTCCACAGTCAGGAAAGATTCCCACTGTCCCAAGAGGGTATTTTAACAACCTAAGTAAAACAAGAAAGAGTATTAAAGTTATACCAAGACAGGATGATTCTTTTCCTCTTAGAAATCAGAGAGAAGAAGAATCTAAGTCTATCACAAATATTTGAGAAGAACAGGGTCTTGGCAGAAATGGTTACAGAAATAGTTAAGTGCTTTGCACTTCCAAATGCGAGAAGCTAAAACGGAGCTACACAGGAGATTGTCAAGAACATGAAGAGTCATGATATATAATCAGTCAAATGCTCATGCTTTCACATTCATTATTTCACTTGACCCTCACACATTTTCCTATTTCATTTAGGTCTAACAGAAACTGCTAAACAGATGAAAATAGAGAAGGTCACCCAGCAAAATCAGCAGTAGTTTCCACTAACCCATACTCCTCTACGAAGAAGAATGTGAATCTCTGCCTGTGATGTTTCCCCCAATACTTAATTATGAAAGTTTTCAAACATATAGAAAAATGGAAAGAATTGACACAATCTTTTAATATTTGTAATACTTCTATTTATTTATTTAGAAGTAGCGTTTGTGATCTTGAAGTAGGGTGATTTCTTTTCTCTCCTGGCCCCAAGGGATGGTCTTGATAAAGTATTTCCTTCCACATTTTTTGTAATCTGCTGATTAGCAAATTGGAAGGTAGAGATAAACTTAGTCTAAGAATGCCTATCTTTCTATTGATGCCATGAACTAATCCCCAGCTGTAATGTTTGCTAAGTATCCACTGAATGAATGAAGATTTGTGAAATACCAGTTGTGTCAGGGTTCCTTCCACCCCCGCTGGCACAAATGACATTTTGGACTGGATACTTCTTTATTGTGGGGTGCTGTCCTGTGCATTTGAGGCTCTTTAGTAGCATTTCTGGCCTCTATCCACTAGATGCCAGTAGCAACATATCCCCCTCCATTTATGACAATCCCAACTGTCTCAAGACATCACCTAATGTCCCTTGGGGGTAGGGCAAAAATGTCCCTGAGTGAGAACCCCTGATCTAGAGACATTAGCCTGCTTACCCTGCATTTCCTCCGCAGCTCAATGCACTCCTATGGTGACTATTCTCATTCAGACAAATGTGAGTTCTTAGGAGAGAATGTTGTTCCAAAGACAAAAGACGAGGATTTAGTTTGCTCAGTTATCTCCATGACCAAATCCTTAGCCACTGAGCTTTTTTTTTCATTTGCAAAATGGAAATAATAACCGCTTAACCAAACTTTATAGATATATCTGAAAGGGCTTAGAAAAGAATAAATAATTTGTTAAAATTATGTTGATGATGATGTTTACAAGAAAATTATTGCATTTAGTACCATTTTCTTAAACAGAAACCACACTTCAAATTGCTTACTGTAGTATCAAATATAAACAAAATCTTCTCAAAGTAGAGGAAATGTATACAAACACCAGCTTCTGACAACAAAAATATGGAAATCAAAGCCCTACAGTTTATCTCATTTATATCAGATAATTATGGAAGCAAACGAATATTGAAAATTATTTCATCATTATGCACACTGAAGGAAACCATAACAGACATCAGAGTTTTTTCCACCAAAAAATTATTTACACCCATTTATTTAGCTGGTAACACTAGTGTGAAAAGGTACTGATATTTGTAATTATTTCTCTACAACAATCAATTATCTTACATTTGGAGCATGTTAAAGAAAATCTTGTATTGTCTCGTTAGTCTTTTTTAATTTTTTAAGTCTTGCCCACTAAGAGTTCGATGTATTTTAGAAGAATTCTGGTATCTTGTCTGATGTTCTAGTTTGCTAGCTGCCGGAATGCAATATACCAGAAACGGAACGGCTTTTAACAAGGGGAATTTAATAAGTTGCTGGTTTACAGTTCTAAGGCCGAGAAAATGTCCTAATTAAAACAAGTCTATAGAAATGACCAATCAAAGGCATCCAGGGAAAGATACCTTGGTTCAAGAAGGCCGATGAAGTTCAGGGTTTCTCTCTCAAGTGAGAAGGCACATGGCGAACACAGTCAGGGCTTCTCTCTTGGCTGGAAGGGCGCATGGCGAACACAGCGTCATCTGCTAGCTTTCTCTCCTGGCTTCCAGTTTCATGAAGCTCCCCGGGAGGCGTTTTCCTTCTTCATCTCCAAAGGTCCCTGGCTGGTGGACTCTCTGCTTCGTATTGTTGCTCTCTCTGAATCTCTCATTCTCCAAAATATTTCCTCTTTTATAGGACTTCAGAAACTAATCAAGACCCACTCAAGTGGGTGGAGACATGTCGTCCCTTAATCCAGTTTAACAACCATTCTTGACTAAATCACATCATCCAGGGAGATGATCTCATTACAGTTTCAAACATACAGTATTGAATAGAGATTATTCTACCTTTATGAAATGGGATTTATATTAAAACATGGCTTTTCTTACGGGGCATACTTCCTTTCAAACCAGCACAGATGACCTGATGAACTCATTAAAGTCAAAGTGTTTTGAAAATAATTGTTAAATCCATACAAATGTTGGTTGGGTTATGCAGCTCAAATTTCTCCTACCAGCACTACAACATTTGAACAATTGCTGAGAAAGTTTCACAATTTCATGCTGTTCCTTCTTCATTAGTTGCTGTGTTTCCTTTTCCATTTACCTCCTTTGTTGTTCTTCTCATGTCTTTTCTTTGTCTGCTATTTTTTTGTGGCTGGCCTGGGAACCTCTTCTGCTTGCCAGGCTACATTGTCTTCTTCCATGCATTGGTATTTTCTGGCCGGGTATCTAAGTCACCCAATTCAGGAAACTGATGAATAAAAGGCTTATCTTGTGTAGCTGCTAATCTACTAGAGAAACCTGTGTTGTATCTGAGATGCCAGAATGTACTGGTTCTCTCTCTCTCTTTTTTTTTTTTTTTTTGCATGGGCATACACCGGGAATCAAACCCGGGTCTCTGACATGGCAGGTGAGCATTCTGCCACAGAGCCACCGTTGCATCGCCTGGTTCTCTCTTTTTAAGAACGATTTTCTGAATCTTCCTTAGAGTTGGCACCATATTCTTAAAATAGTCAGGTTCCAGTTATTCAAACCATTCCCACTCCTTCTTTCCATCTTTACCTGCGGGTGCATCTTCATCCCAGGAAGTCCACTCTCCAGTATCTGTCTGCTTAGGAACTGATGAATAATCAACTGTAGTTAGCAAAGTTATTTGGTTTCCACTAAATTTCTGTTTCCTTCTAGATGTGCAAATTAATCTCTTTAGGAATGAGAATATGTTGCTAGACAGGTTCAAACTTTAAATAACCAGAAATGAGTGATGGCCCTGGTGGGAATCAAAACCCACTGAACGGATGAAAAAAAAAATGACCTAAATGAAAAAAACGACCTAAGTGTTTTCAGTTTACACAATCTGATGCCATCTGCACAGCATTATGTGAAATGCTCTAGTGGCTGGAGGTGGATGCCCCAAGGGCTGGGATTTGAATTTTGGAAAAATTTGCCTTGGGAGGTTCAAGGCCTCTAGAATAAAGGCAGGAAGAATAGGCATATTTCCCTGGACAAACAGATTTGGGGACGGGGTTCTCTGGGCAGGTGCTGGGCAGGCCCATTGCCCCAAGTAAAAGCAAGACATGACAAGAGCTGCACATTGAAGCCAACTCCCAGTTGTGATTCCCTGACGATGGATGATTTAACATATCATTAAAGTGGGAAAAACAAAAACAACTTCCGCTGCTTGAGGGAGGAATTCATTTGGCAATTGTTCATCGTGGAGCCTTAAGATGTGTAGTGGTCCTTTATATCGCCATGGGAATTCAACCCTTGCATCTTATTTTTTCTTTTAGTTCTTTGATTATTTCTCATAGAGGGCCTGTGTTAGTATCTTCCAAAACTGCAAATGCAGATTTCTTTTCTTAAAAAACTTTTAATTTTGGAATAACTTTAGATTTATAGAAAAGCTACAAAGATAGAACAGACAGAAAAAAAAAGAAATGATAGGACAGAGCATTCCTGTATACTCTTTCTCCAAGCTTCTCCTAATGTTAACATCTTATGTAACCATGGTACAGCTGTCAAAACTAAGGTTTTAACATCAGCTCAATACTATTACCTATACTACACGCTTTATTTGGATTTCAACAGTTTTCTGCTAATGTCTTTTTCCCCCAGCGTGATACCTGTCCATTTATTGTAAGACAAAAAGAGTCAAATAGCAGTTTTTAAAACTTTTTATTTTGAAATAATGATAAACTTATATGATAGTTGCAAAAATAATACAAGCCCCATACAGAGAACTCCAACATACCTCCATCCCCACCAGATACTCAGATCCACCAATTTTAACACTTTGCCACCTTTGACATATTGTTCCTTTCTTTTCTTTCTTTCTCTATCATCTAGCCGTCTATCTATCTTTCCATACATTTGTCTATCAGTCCAGTTACTGAACACTTGAGTGTAGGCTGTATATATCATGCTCCTTGAACCCTTAGTACTGCCATGTACATTTCTTAAGAACAAGGATAGTTACTTATATGTAATCACCATAAATACAGTTATAAAGTTTAAGAAATTTAACAACTCTTAAACAACCAGTGGGTCAAGGAAGAAATTACAAGAGAAATCAGTAAATATCTTGAGGCAAATGAACATGAAAACACAACATATCAAAATATATGGGATGCAGCAAAGGCAGTGCTAAAAGGGAAATCTATTGCCCTAAATGCCTATATCAAAAAAGAAGAAAGAGCAAAAATCGAGGAACTAACTGTCCACTTGGAAGAACTAGAGAAAGAACAGCAAACTAACCCCAAAACAAGCAAAAGGGAAGAAATAACAAAGATTAGAGCATAAATAAATGAAGTTGAGAACATGAAAACAATCGAGAAAATCAACAAGACCAGAAGTTGGTTCTATGAGAAAATCAATAAGATTGATGGACCCTTAGCAAGGTTGACAAAAAGAAGAAGATAGAGGATGCAAATAAATAAAATCAGAAATGGAAGAGGAGATATAACCATTGACCCCACAGAAATAAAGGAAGTAATGAGAGGATACTATGAACAACCTTATGCTAATAAATTTGACAATGTAGATGAAATGGACAACTTCCTAGAAAGGCATGAACAACCAACATTGATTTGAGAAGAAACAGATGACCTCAACAAACTAATCACAAGTAAAGAAATTGAATCAGTCATTAAGAAGCTCCCCAAAAAGAAAAGCCCAGGACCAGATGGCTTCACATGTGAATTCTACCAAACATTCCAGAAAGAATTACTACCAATCCTGCCTAAACTCTTCAAAAAAATTGAAGAGGAGGGAAAGCTACCTAACTCATTCTACGAAGCCAACATCACCCTCATACCAAAGCCAGACAAAGATATTACAAAAAAAGAAAACTACAGACCAATCTCTCTAATGAATATAGATGCAAAAATCCTCAATAAAATTCTTGCAAATCGAATCCAACAGCATATTAAAAGAATTATACACCATGACTAAGTAGGATTCAGCCCAGGTATGCAAGGATGGTTCAACATAAGAAAATCAATTAATGTAATATACCATATCAACAAATCAAAGCAGAAAAACCACATGATCATCTCAATTGATGCAGAAAAGGTATTTGACAAAATTCAACATCCTTTCCTGTTGAAAACACTTCAAAGGATAGCAATAGAAGGGAACTTCCTCAACATGATAAAAGGAATATATGAAAAACCCACAGCTAACATCATCCTCAATGGGCAAAAACTGAAAAATTTCCCCCTAAGATCAAGAACAAGACAAGGATGTCCACTATCACCACTGTTATTCAACATTGTGCTGGAAGTTCTAGCCAGAGCAATTAGACAAGTAAAAGAAATACAAGGCATCAAAATTGGAAAGGAAGAAGTAAAACTCTCACTGTTTGCAGATGATATGATACTATATGTCAAAACCCCCGAAAAATCCACAGCAAAACTACTAGAGCTAATAAATGAGTACAGCAAAGTGGCAGGTTACAAGACCAACACTCAAAGATCTGTAGTGCTTCTATACACTAGTAATGAAAAATCTGAGGAGGAAATCATGAAAAAAAATTCCATTTACAATTGCAACCAGAAGAATAAAATATTTATGAATAAATTTAACTAAAGAGACAAAAGACCTAAAACTATAAGAAATTGTTAAATCACAGAAGACCTAAATAAATGGAAGGGCATACCATGTTCATGGATTGGAAGACTAAATATAGTTAAGATGTCATCTACCTAAATTAATTTATAGATTCAATGCAATACAAATTAAAATCCCAAAAACTTACTTTTCAGAAATAGAAAAAACAATAACCAAATTTATCTGGAAGGGCAGGGTGCCCCAAACAGCTAAAAGTATCCTGAGAAAGAAAAATGAAGTTGGAGGTCTCATGCTACCTGACTTTAAGGTGTATTACAAAGCTACAGTGGTCAAAACAGCATGGTACTAGCATAAAGATAGATATATGGACCAATAGAATTGAATAGAATGTTCAAATACAGGCCCTCTCATCTATGGACAATTGATTTTTGATAAGGCAGTCTTGCCAACTCACCTGGAACAGCATACCCTCTGCAATAAATGGTGCCTAGAGAACTAGATACCCATATGCAAAAGAAAGAAAGAGGATCCATATTTCACACCCTATAAAAAATTAATTTAAAATGGATTGAAGACCTAAATATTAGATCTAAGACCATAAAACTGTTACAAGAAAATGTAGGGAAATATCTTATAAATCTTATAATAGGAGGTGTTTTCCTAGACCTTACACCCAAAGCACGAGCATTGAAGAAAGAAAGAAATGGGAACTCCTCAAAATTAAACACCTTTGTGCTTCAAAGATCTTCATCAAGAAAGTAAAAAGACAACCTATACCAATGGGAGACAATACTTGGAAACGATATATCAGGTAAGGGTCTAGTATCCAGAATATATAAAGAGATTGTTCAAGTCAACAACAAAAAGACAACCCAATTACAAAATGGGCAAAAGACTTGAACAGACACTTCTTAGAAGAGGAAATACAAAAGGCCAAAAGGCACATGAAAAGATGCTCACCTTCCCTGGCTATTAGGGAAATGCAAATCAAAACCACAATGAGGTATCATCTCACATCCACCAGAATGGACATTATCAATAGAACAGAAAATGACAAGTGCTGGAGAGTACATGGAGAAAGAGGCACACTTATCCACTGCTGGTGGGAATGTCAAATGGTACAATCGCAGTGGAAGGCAGTTTGGCGGTTCCTCAGGAAGCTATGTATAGAACTGCCATATGACCCGGCAATACCACTGCTAGGTATCTACTCAGAGGACATGAGGGCAAAGACACAAACGGACATTTGCACATCAATGTTTATAGCAGCATTATTTACAATTGCCAAGAGATGGAAACAGCCCAAATGTCCATCAACTGATGAGTGGCTAAACAAGCTGTGGTATATACATACAATGGAATATGATGCAGCTGTAAGACAGAATAAAGTTATGAAGTATGTAACAACATGGATGGATCTCAAGGACATTATGCTGAGTGAGATTAGCCACAAACAAAAGGACAAAAACTGTATGGTCTCACTGATATGAACTAACATTCATGAATGAACTTGGCGAATTTCAGTTAAGAACAGAGGTCATCAGGAGATAGAAATAGGGTAGATATTGTGTAACTGGAACTGAAGGGATACAGATTGTGCAACAGGACTGACTGTAAAAATTCAAAAATGGATAGCACAATACTAACCTAACTGTAATACAATAATGTTAGAACGCTGAATGAAGCTGAATGTGAGAATGATAGAGGGAGGAGGCCTGGGGGCACAAAGGAAATCAGAAGGAAAGACAGATGATAAAGACTGAGATATAATCTAGGAATGCTTAGAGTGTATAATGATAGCAACTAAATGTTCAAATTTAAAAATATTTTTGTATGAGGAACAACAAAGGAATGTCAGTACTGCAGGGTGTTGAAAATAGATGGCAATTAATATTTTAAAACTTTAACTTATGTGTGAGACTAAAGCAAAAAATGTTTATTTGGTACAAAATAAAAAAAAAAGAAATTTAACATTAATATAAAGCTCACAGTCTATATTCCATTCTTTCATATATCCAAATACAGTGTCCTTTGAGCCTTTTCTCCTCCATTCTCAGGTTCTATCCAGATTCTGCATTGCATTCAATTGTCATTGTCTCTTTGGTTTTTCTTTTTATAAATTGTGGGAACGTATAAGAGATAACCTTTCCCATCTCAGCCACTCCCAAGCTTACCATTCAATGGGATTAATCACATTCACAATACTGTGATCCCTTCACCACCACCATTACTTAGACTTTATGTCCTCAAACAGAAACCCTATACCCATTATGCATTAAATCTCCATTCCGTCTGCAACCTAAATTCCTGCAACCTGTACTCTAGTTTCTGGTATATTCTCTGATTTTCTTTCTGGTTACCATGGGATTTAAATTGAACATCCTAAATCTATAACAATCTTGCTTGCTTTGATACAAACAACAAATAGTATAAACAAACTATATTCCTATACTTGTCCATCCCCCACCTTCATGAAGTTCTTGCCACAAATTCCATGTTTATACATTACGAGTCCACAATCACTACTTTCTCATTACATGTTATTTGCCTTTTAGATCCTGTAAGAAGTAAAAAGTAGAGCAATAAACCAAAAATACAATAGTCATGACATTTATATTAACCCACATCATTACCTCACCAGATTTTTACTTCTTCAAACAGCTCCAGTCTATTGTCTATTGTCTTTTTCTTTCAACCTGCAGAACAATCAAACATCTCTTGTAGGGCCAGTAGAGTGGTGACAGAGTCTGTCAGCTTTTATCTGAGAATGTCTTAATTTCCCTCTCAATTTTGAAAGACACTTTTGCCAGATACAGAATTCTTGGTTGAATTGTTTTTTGTTTTCAGCACTTTGTATAACCCCAATGCCTTCTTGCCTCCTGGTTTCTGATGAGAAATCAGCACCTAATCTTATTGAGGCTCCTTTCTATGTGACATGTTACTTCTCTCTTGCAGCTCTCAGAATTCCCTCTTTATCTTTGGCATTTGAATGCTTGATTATGCCTTGGTGTAAGTCTATTGGGGTTTATACTGTTTGGAGTTTGTTGAACACCTTGGATGTATATATTCATGTCTTTTGTTAAATTTGGGAAGTTTTCAGTCATCATTTCTTTGAATATTCTCTCTAATCCTCTCTCTCTCTTATTCTCCTGGGACTCTCACAGTGTATTTTGGTTCACTTAATGATGTTCCATACGTTCCTCAGCTGTTCAACTTTTCTTCATTCTTTCCTCTTTCTGCTCCTCAGACTGGATCTCAATTGTCTTTTCTTGAATTTCACTGATTCTTTCTTCTGCCAGCTCCAGTCTGCTGTCAGATCCCTCTAGGGAATTTTTGTTACTGTGATCTTCAGATGTGTCTGATTTCTTTTCATAATTTTCATCTCTGTACTGATACGCTCTTTGTATTCATCTATCATTTTCCCGATTTCCTTTCGTTCTTTGTCCATATTTTCCATTAGCTTTTTGAGCATACTTAGGAACACTGTTTTTAAGTCTCTGTCTGGAATGTCCCAGGTCTGGTCCTCCTCACTAGTGGTTTCTAATGCTTTAATCTCCTTTGCTGGGGCATCAATTCCTGTTTATTTATGTGTATTGTAATTTTTATTGAAAACTGCACATTAAGATATTTTAAGGTGTTACTGCTGGAATTTAAACCTGTGAGACATGTGTTTCTTAAGTCTGTATTCAGCTAGTGTTTTGACAGAGATTTCCTTGAACAACAGGAGCCAACAAAAAAAGGAGGAGAACAAAAAGGAAATACCCTTCCCAGTCTTTGCAGATTGACCTACATGGGTGCTTTCCCTTAAAGCTTAGCCATACAATGAATTCAGAGACTAGCTCCAGCCAAAGCATAGGGTTTTCCCTGGTTTTACACTTGTCTTGTTTTGGACATGAGTGTTTAGATCTAGGAATTCTCCCATTTATACAGTTCCAGATGTCCCCTCTTTCTAGGAAACAATTTCCTCATGGTCCTGGGCACTGCACTGGATGTCTTACAGCCAGCAAACTTCTGCCCTGGGCATCAAGATTTGACTGCTTTCCCACAGCATTTTGTAGGAAAGCTCTGTGAGTCCTTCAGGCCACCAACAGACAGACTGGTCGAGACATACATGCTCCCAATATGTGCAAGAAGGTTAATTTGCTTCCTCTGAAATGAGGTCCAGGGATCTGCACTGGGTGTGCCGAGCCAGTTTGAAATCACTTTTAAATAGCCCATTTCTTGATTTGGTCCTTGCCCTGTTACCACAGTCTTTTAACTGTTTCCTGAAGCTTTGAGAAAGATGTTTCTGCCGGATTCTCATTTCACATGTTGGCGGTGAGTCTGAGAGTCTGCATTTTTAACAAACTTCCAGGGGACAGTAGTGCTGCTGTTTCTCGGAGCACACTTCAAATTGCAAGGCTGTAAGAGAACCAACCTCAAGGGATCTTTTTTGATACATAAAGAAAACAAATCTGAATGTGTGGGTCCCCTACTGGTATACCATTAATATGACAAATGTCATTAAACTCAAAGAATGTATTAAATATACTTCCTATTAAAAGCAAAGAAAAGGGTAAAAAATTCTTACTTCAGAGAATAAAAAAAAAAGTAAACTTAAGTATATTAAATGAGGATCACAAAATTTCAGAAAAGATAATGCCGGTAATCTACTATAAGCAGATTTTAGAAAGCAAAGTATAACTTCTCTGTTAATAGTATATCTATCACAGGAACATATTTTACTAGTCCAACTTTCTTTGTCTTCTCTTGACCTCAGAAAACAAAAGAGAGAAAAAATATAGCACAATAAATAAAAGGGATTTGTCTCTGGGATCTTCAGTGACTTAGCGATTAAAAAATGTCTCCTCTCCAGAAGGTTCTTACTGATATATGTCTATTCACATATTTTTCTCACTTTAAAATTAAGAATGATTAAATTTGATTACACAAAAATGAAATTTCTGCATGGAAAAAAGTACCATAAGTTAAGTCCAAAGACAAAAATAAAATGAGTGACAAAAGGAGTATTAGACTTGTACACTGGAGGAAAAAACATTATTGAAAGAAATTAAAGAAGACTCTAAATAAATGGAAAGACAGCTCACGTTTGTGGATCAGAAGGTTTAATTCTATTAAGACGGCAACACTCCCCATTCATCTACAGATACAACACAATCCCCATCAAAATTCTAGCTGCTTTTTTTTTTTTTTTTGAGAAAGTGAAAGATGATCCTAAAATTCATATGGAAATGCAGGTCCCAGAAAAAAAAAAACAAACTTGAAAAAGAACAAAGTTACAAAGCTACAATAACGAAGCTAGTAATGTGGTACTGGCATAAGGGTAGAATAGCCTAGAAATAAATCCTTATATTATGGTCAAGTACTTTTTGACACGGGTGTTAAAACCATTTAATGGGGGAAAGAATAGTGTTTTCAACAAATGGTGTTAATATAACCGGATATTCACATGAAAAAGAAAGAAATGTGACTCCACTGCACAGCATATACAAAAATGAACTCAAAATGGATCATAGATCTAAATGTAAGAGCTAAAACTATAATCTTTTTTAGAAGAAATCTTTGGGACCTTGGATTAGGCAATCATTTCCTAAATATGATACCATAAGCACAAGTGACAAAAGAAAAAAAGATACATTAGACTTCATCAAAATTTAAAACTTTTGTGTTTCACAGGATACCATTAAGAAAGTGAAAAGATAACCCGCAAAATGCAAGAAAATACTTGCAAACCATGTATCTGATAAAATGTCAGAAAACTCCTGCAAATCATATATCCAATAAAGGACTTGTACCCAGAATATAAAAAGAACTCTTATATTTCAACAATAAAAAGACAAACAATTTTTAAAATAGGCAAAGGATTTGAATAGATATTTCTCAAAAGAAGATATACAAATGGCTGATAAACACATAAAAAATGTTCAACATCATTAGTTGATAGGGTAAGGCAAATCAAAACCACAATGAAATGCCACTTCACACCTACTAAGATAGCTAAAAAAAGAGACAATTACAACTGGTTGGTTAGGATGGGAAGAAATCTGTACCCTCATACATTGTTGGTGGCATTGTAAAATGGTACAGCCACTTTGTAAAACACTTTGGCAGGTGAGTGCAAGGGTAGTTCAGTGGGAGAATTCTCACTGTCATGCGGGAGACCCATTTCGATTCCTGGCCCATGCACTTCCCCCCCCAAAAAACAAACAAACGAAAAACCAAACCAAACAAAAATTCAACAAATGGTGCAGCAATAAGGGGATACTCACATGGAAAAAGAATGAAATGTACCCCACGCCACACAGAGCATACAAAGAAAAAAGTTTGGCAGTTCCTTAAAATGTTAAACAGAGTTGTCATATGACTCCCAAGAGAATATTACCCAAGAGAAGTGAAAACGTGTCTACACAAAATTTATACACAAATGTTCATAGTAACAAAAAGTGGAAATAACCCAAATATCTATCACTGATGAATAAACAAAATGAATAAACAAATTCCATATAACAGAATATACATGGATGTTCATAGTAGCCAAAAAGCGGAAACAACACAAATGCCTATCAACTGATAAATAGAAAAACAAAATGTATACAACAGAATATCATCAGGCCACAAAAGAAATGAAGTACTGATACAAACTACAACATCGATGAAACTTGAAATATTACTCTAAGTGAAAGAGGCCAGACAGAAAAGGCTACATATTGTATGAGTACATTTACATGAATTATCCAGAGTAAGTGATATACAGAGACAGAAAGATGAGTTGCCAGGAGATGGGGGGGATAAAGGGGGAGTGACTGTTAAGGGGTATAAGGTTTCTTTTTGGGTGAAAGAAGGCTGCACAACCATGTGAATATACTAAAAACCACAGAAATTTATATTTTAAAAGGGTGAATTCAATGGTATATGAATTATATCTCAATAAAGCTGTTATTTTTCTAAAAAGAGCAAAAATATTTTAAATGCAAACGCCAAAGGGCTAATTTCCTAAAATAAGAAATTTTACAAATCAGTAAGAAAAGAAACCAATTCATTAGATAAATGGGTAAAGAACAAGAAAAAGAAAAAAAAACATTTTAAAGGTGTGAAAAGATACTCATCCTTGCAATAATAGAAGCAAGAGGCAAATTAAAGCAAGACAAAACCTGGGAGAGTTCAAATAGAGTCAAGAGGCTATTCTGGAGGTCACTATTAGGCAAGCTTCAGTTAGACATTGCTACCTATCATAACTTGCCAACCCCCAACCAAAACCATTCCAGCCAATCCTAAAAAATACCTAGGGCAATATATAAGATTCTACAAAGGTTCCATGTACTAAGTTAACTTTCCAGAAACCTACAACCTCCAGATGGGTCCGTGGACCAGATAAGTCCTGAAACCTACAGGGGCCAGCATCTCCTAAACATCAGCTAATTCCACATCCTTACCCTATTTTAATGACAGTCCCTTCCAATATGAAAAAGTCAGAATGGCCATAGCCCAAATACCCACAAAAGAGAGGGATAGAAAGATCAAAGGTGATGGTGCAGTTATACAGAGAAGGTAAGGGTTTAACAAACAAATATGATGGCTGAATCATTAAATTGATATTTCTTTTAGACTCCAGTATCTTAGAGCAACTAGAAGTAAAAACTTAAAATTGTGGAACTGTAACCCCCACCAAACTCTGAAATCTATTCCATAACTAATTGTTGTGCTGTGCTTTGAAATTTATTGTTTTTTTTTGTATATATGTTATTTTTCATAAAAGAAAAAAGTTTATTGTGATGATAAAAAAATATTTATTTCTTCTATCCTACCATATTCTGGAGTAGTTAGAAGGGAAAATCTGGGAGGATGGTATGGAAGCCCACGAGAAACTCTGGGATCTGTCCTGTAACTATTTGCTGAAGAGTGCTTTGAAAACTATTGCTTTTTTCTTTCTTTGCTTTGTATATATTTCACACTACACAATAAAAGAAGTTAAAAAGAAAAAGGCAATACTTCAGCAAAGTGACAAAAAAGATGCCATCACTGTGTTCATGAGGATATGGAGAAATAGGCACTCTCCACTGCTGATAGGCGTAAAGAGGGCTAAATTCTCTTTGAAGGGATGGAAACAATAAACGTAAAACACTTTGATCTTGCAATTCCACTTCTAAGATTTTTATGTTATATTCTCATATGTGCACAAAGAAGTATGTACATAGGGATACCCGCAGCAAGTCTGTAACTGCACAAGAACAGAAATCCTCTAAGAGCTCATCAGAGAACTGGAGAAATAAATTATGGTACAACCATACAATAAACTACTACATCGCCACTAAAAAGAATCAGACATCTATATTTATTAGTAAGGAACGAAGATCAAAGCATATTGTGGAGTGAAAAAAGGCATAGTACTTTTTGTATGCTACTCTTGGCTTAGAAAAGAATAAAGAAGGCGGGAGAGATAAGTCTTCCTAGAATATTTCTATGTTTTTATTCCTTACTCAGCAGTGATTTGTAACTTGGGAAATAAGGACTAGGAAGCAGCCTTCATTTCACTGTATTTTGTGTACTATTTTATTTTTAAACATGTACCACTATCACTTATCACAGATTCTATATTGAGCAGCATATACAAACGAGTAACTCCGCGTGTAAAGAACCTGTATTTGAAACCTGCCATGAAAAGGTTCTCTCTCGAACAACTCTCTTTTCCTTTTCCGGCAGGTTTGCTGCTTCAGCAAGAGGCTGTAAAGGGACTGATATCGGAAGTTGATATCGGAAGAGTTAACCCAGGAGAGCCGCTGTGAGTGGTGGCTTGTCATCCAGGTACTGTTTGGCTGTAGAGTTATAAAGTTTGGTAAATGCTGTTTCCTACTTGTAAAGCATAGTAAGTGAAAAAAAACAAATAATCACCATGAATAATAAAAAATAAAACTAAACAGTACTGTGCTAAGTACTTTCCATGCATTTTCTCATTTATTTCTCATCACAATCCTGTAAGGTAGATAGATACTACTTTAACTATTTTAAAATTAAGAAAATTCTGGCTACACGGAGATAGCGACAACGGAAGACACGCCGCTAGGAGGCATCTAGCTTGAGTTTGGAATCTGCTGGATTCCAACGTGTCAAACTACAAGTGAGAGGCAGGGACAGGACTGAAAGCCAGGACTCCCGACCCGTGGTCCAAGATGCTTCCAGTAGCCTTGAGCTGCCTCGCAACCGCAAGAAAAGGTCGCCGAGCACCCGCAGCCGCAGGGCTGGACCTCAGGGTTCCGGCACGCAAAACTCCCGCCAAGCTTCCGGAACTTGCTTCCCGGCATCCTCCTCGCGCGACCACTCACTTCCGGTTCTGAATAGGCCCCAACAGGAGCGTCACCCTGCCTGCACTCTTCTCCTTGGACACTCTCTCCGCCGGGATCCCCACTTCTACATCTCTGTCCCACCGCCGCACTCCGCCCTTTCTCAGTACGGCCCCCTTACCTGCCCCGCGCCCACACACGGGCTTTAGGGCCCCAAGCTGGTGACCGCCCTCACCTCCTCTCTCTTCGCCTGCCACGGCCTTTTACAAACGCGGCCAAACTGTCCTCTGTAACGACAGTTGTTATTGGTCAGAGCGGCCCACGCGCAGCAGGTGCTCGCCCCTTTAGACGGCGTGGTCTGATGGGAGTTGTAGTTCGCGTCTCCCGGCTGCTGCGGAAGACATGCTGGGGAAACAGGTGGTAGAACTTGCGCTTACCTGGGGATGGGGTGCTTCTAGCTGACCCTGCTTGTACGGAAGGCACCAACACTGCTCTCGGGTTGGTCGTGCCTGCTTCAGGCCCGAAAAAATTTCTGAGTAGAATTCTGTAGGTAATTAATGAAAAATCACCCTAGATTTTCTGCACTTATTAATAAATGTCAGTTGCAATTTAGCGTTTTGTCAAGAGAGGACTTGCTCACCAAAGCTGTATCACTCGAGAGTTTGTTGACAAGTTATCTTTTTCTTCCATAACTAACAGCCATATTCCTTGAACATTTTCCCTTATAATGAACTGAAATCTGCTTCCTGCCTGTCCTAGCTCTGGCCCTTGGAATCACACAGAATGCCCTTTGTTTACGATTGAAGATAGTTTCTAAGTGCAGTGTGTTCAGGATGAAATCTGTGTGAATTGGAAAGGAATTACAAATTGTATACAAACAATCTGATGTCCCCTTGGGGGAATGGCAAGAAAGGGGGAAAATTTAACTTCCCCATTTGGAGATTTCCTGATATTCTGACAAGCAGTGGGGACAACCAAAGCAATAGGCCGAGCCCTCAGTCTTGGGGTTTGTTCACGTGAAACTTATCTGGGCAAAGGATAGGCTGCGCGTACTTAAAATTAGGCCTAAAATGGTGCAACCACTGTGGAAGGCAGTTTGGCGGTTCCTCAAAAAGCTGAATATAGATTTGCCATATGACCCAGCAATACCATTGCTAGGTATCTACTCAGAGGACTTAAGGGCAAAGACACAAACGGACATTTGCACACCAATGTTTATAGCAGCATTATTTACAATTGCAAAGAGATGGAAACAGCCAAAATGTCC
>PVIY010037042.1:0-24992 GCA_004026745.1 Myrmecophaga tridactyla
TTATCTCTACAAGTTAACCTTGCTTCAACTGCGAAAACCCAGACTAATAATTTTATTCAAATGGTAGACTTATGATTGCAAAGATGAAGTCATTTTTTCAGGTTATAATTTTTAATTTGTGTTATATTCTGCAAATCTTAATTTCTGGAAGAATCACAATCAGGAAGGAAAAAGTTTTCTAGAGACTCTTGAGGCTTCAGATCAAAATCTTTTTATTTTTTTAAAATTTTTATTAATAAAATCTATCAACATACAACATGAACATTCCATACCTGGTATGCAATCAATGGCTCACAATATCATCATATAGTTGTATATTCATCACCATGTAGATCAAATCTTAACAAAAAGTTTAGAAGGGGAAGTAAACTGTATGGAATTCTTAGCGAATTAAGTCATTCCTTCTGAAAGAAATACATCAAAGCACTGATGGAAAGTATATGGCTAGGTAGGTTCCTTCTACAAAAGAAAAGGACTTCAAAACACAGGTTTTCTACACAAATATACACACACAAACACACACACACACAAATTTGATTTTAAAAATATGACATAAAAGATATTCTACACAGAAGTCTAAGTGCCATTTATTAAGCCATTGTTTCTTAATTCCAAATTCACCCTTTTATACTCAGCTGTGTGATCCTGAGGCTCAGGGGCTCAAGATCCGCAAACTGCATTTCTCCTCTCCTTTGCCACTGGCTTCCTTCTAAGTTCTGCCAATGAGAGATTTTAAAAGGAGACTGAAAGGCAAGAGAAGGGGAAAGAACTTCCTCCCAATTGGCTTGATATTCTTCTCAATGCTATTCTAGTAACAGTGCTTTGCCCTTGACAGCAGCTGTGGATTCTAGCCTCAAGCTTCACTGTAACTCTTTAGAGGTAGCAGCAACCATCAGACAGGACGATTTCCTCAGAGAGATGTTGGGTCCCTCGGCAATTTTTTTCCTCCTGCCCTAGATGTGGGAGCTGCTTTCAGCATTTATCTTTCAGTTATCTCTGTGCTTTCATCTCATTTCATACCTCCAACACTGATGTATGTTAAATTCCCTCCGTGGACAAACATGGCGAGTTTGTTTTACTGACTGAACTCTTAATGACACAATCTCTATTGTACTATTTCTAGGTATTTAGCATTAGGCAATGAATTTAACTGTAAAAACATCCTTTAATTATTAAAATACACATTAAGAATGATTCAAATACTATAAGGAGTTTACTAAACAATTTTTCATAATTCAAAATTATATTTTAGTAATGACAACTCCAACACTAACATTTACAAATGTACCTTACTTAAGACAGTAGGTAAAATAAAACTTATAAAATAATAACTTTAGAATAGGCCTTAGAGACCAAATAGTATAACCTTCTACCCAACAAGGTATTTCTACTTCAATGGCAACAGTAATCACTTACTGAAGGTCTACTACATAACATGCTGATCATGGTACTGGATACTTTACATTTTCTTCTTCCTCATAGCAACCCTATGAAATACATTTTATTTTCCCATTTCATAGTAAAGGAAATTAAAAAGGTTACCTTTTCTTGTTCAAGGCCACAATATTTCCTAAGTGGTACAGCATGCATTCAGACCCAGATCTGCTCGATTCTAAAAAAGGATTACATATTCTGTTCATTTTACCAAGCTTCCTTCTTTCATTAATCCTGACAAGAACCTTTGCACAAACAATTGCTATGAAAAGCTTTTATAATGTTGCTCTTACAACTGTTATTAAATATTAGCATGCTCTTATATTAAGCTGAAATCCATTAGTCTTATTTTTGTCCTTTGGAAAAACAGAGAACGTAAATACTCCTCCAAATGACAGCTCTTCAAAAATTAAATAACTTAACATGTCTGCCCTTTGTCCTATGTCCTCCCTTCTCCAGCTTCTTTAGTGACTCTTCATAAATTAGTTTCTAGAGCCATTATCATTAGGGTTACCCTACTAGGGATATGTCCCAGTAGTGTGACCTCAAAAGGCACATTTAAAATCCTGAAAATATAATAGTGTTCTAAACATAGGGAATAAATTCATTGTTTAGAAAAAAAAAGCCAACAGTAATATGAATGAATACCTTAGTGACAGAATTATCCCCAGTCAGTTTCATATTTGGAATTTTGTATAACAATTTTTCTTTAAGATATAGGAGTTAAGAGACAGTAATTTATCCCATTCAACATATCCTGTTTGCACATCTAGTGAGAACTAGGCACCATGCTACCTGTTGGGAGAAGGCACACAAATAAGATATAGTTTCTGTCCTCAAGTAACTTAAAGTCTGGCATTGTCAAGTACTAGCTTGTACCTCAGTTTTATTCTGTGCATATAGGCACAAAAATATTTATTATTTTTATGCAAGGGATAACATACTAGACATATTATTCTAAACCCTGCTTTTAAATAATGTGTCTTGGAGAACATTACAAATCATTTCATATACGTGGTTCTCCTCAACCATAACTTACATAACCACTGATATATGAACAGACATTTAGGATGTTTATATTCTTTTTTATTGCAAACAATGCTGCAACGAATATCCTTGTAAAAGCATTAGTTTGCATAAATACTTATCTATCGCTAGAATAACTAGAATTTGTAGGTAAAAGGGCATGTATATTTAATATATATATACATATACATACATACACATATATAAACATTCATATTTATATTTTCCCAAATTGCTTTGCATTGAAGTTATACTGGTTTAATGAGTTCTACTATAACAGTTGCTTAGAAATGTGAATTTGTTCAAACAAGAATGATATACTGGGAACGATTTGAGCATAACATGAATTTCATGTTTGCTTATGCCTGATTTCATCCCCAAAAGGCTCTACATAAACACAGAAAACTACACTCAGCTAAACTGAGCAGGGCAGTAACACACAAAATGCACATAGAGTTTCTCAAACAACTGCCAACCACCTCACCGATAGGCATGAACCACTCCCATTTACATTTGATATTACAAATTTCTGGCCCATTCCAGATAACCTTCCTTCCACCACTTCACAATAATTCACCAAGTGCAACCTTCCCAAGGCCCATTTCCATAAGCAAACTTTCTTTTTCAGGGTAAAGTGCCATATTTATTATAGTATTTACAAATTTCTTCACCATTTGACGGTAAAAAAAAAGTGGCTGCCATTTTTATTAGGTTCTTACTTTTTTTGTGTGCCACTGATGATGTTTTCAAGTACTATGCTCCTAACTCATTTTTCTAACAAAGATGGAAGTTTTTTTGCAGGGCTTGCAAACACTGACTGCAGCAATAATCAATATCATGTGGTCTCTGAACAAGGTTTAAATGTGAACTTCTTGCAAACTCAAAATACGCATGCTGGGAGTAGGGGCACATACCTGAATGCTGGTGGGGTGGCCCTGGTGAGGATCTATTTGTGTACAATGGAAGAACATGATGAAAAAGATAAAGCAGTGGAAAATTTCAGGTAGATAGCTTGTTCCTGCACTGAATCCCTTAACTGTTAGGATATAGAAGTTAATCCTGTAAGCAATGGGGTTTAAAAAAGTGTTAACCCTTAACTAACTTCCTAGCCAAGGTCACCCTAAAAGGAAAAGAGGAGTAACTGAGGTACAAAAGAATTTGATGAGGCGTAGGGAAGAAGGGGCTATAAAAACAAATTAATCAAATTTAAAAATGTATCTAAAGTCTGTTTGAAACTCAAGAACACAGGGTTATTTAGTGAATGAAGATTGGGCTGCAGCACTGGTAGTAGAAGTGTGCTTTACCCCATTTACTTTAGCATTGCACATACCAGAGAAGAAAACAGAAAAGTAAAAGCCCAGAGAGCAGCAGATTAGACAAGAGAATGAGAAGCATTTTATAATACTGATACAGAGGCAAACACCATGTGAACTAGAAGTCATGCAGTGACTCAACACTTTCAACAATCATTTTATCTCTTTTCCTCTTAGAGCCAAAGAGATATGAAGTGGCTAGAGGTCTATGTGATAAGGGGAATCTGTTTTATTTAATAAATGTGAACAGACTTCCAGAATAAAACTTAGCAAAAACTGCTATCTAAAAATAAAATAAAAATAACTCCCTCTCTCCCACCCCTAGTCAAGCACACAAGATAATGGAAGAGATTCTCTATGCTAATAGAAAAAAGAATTTTTTTAACATTATTAAAATTGATTAATACAGTCTCCCTGCTTGCCTGGCTTCCAATATTCATATACATATGAACAAATTGATATATTTCTATAGGAACCAACAAAAGGTTTTATTGTTGACAGCACAAACTCATTCTGTAGAGCAGATGCTGTCATCAAATTGTAGTATTCAGTTACTATGCTTTGAAATTAAGTGAAGTACTTGTTTAAAAATGATTTCTCATTAGAATGTACAAATGATCACTTTAAATTCTATCTGCTTAGCAATAGGATACTTCTACCACATTGCAATCTGGACTACACCGTAAACACTATTGTACTTGCACAGATGGAAATCATAAAGTGATATTTAGCCACATATTTCTTGTCATATAGTTTTGCAAACTGAAAAAGGAGAAATCAACATTTGCAACCAACTAAAAACAAAATATTATCTAGTAAGTTAAAGTGATGTTAATGTGACACAAGAATATTAATGCCTTCAATTTTAGTACTGGGGTTTTCAGAGAAAATATTAAAATGATGTCTCCCTGTGATGATTAGGTTTTGGTGTCAACTTGGCCAAGTGATGATGCCCAGTTGTTGGGTCAGACAAGCACTGGCCTGACCATTGCTGCAAGGGTATTCCCTGGCTGGTTGATAAATCAAAAGGCGGGTGTATTAAATCATAAGTCATTAAATCATAAGACTGCATCTGTGGCTGATTACATTTGCAATCAGCTAAGGCATGCCTTCCACCAATGAGATAATCCAATCAGTTGGGGACCCTTAAAGGAGAAGAGAGACTTTTTCACTGCTTCTTCAGTTAGCAAGCCTCTCCGGTGGAGTTTGCCCAGACCCTTCACTGGAGCTGCCTGCTTCACAGTGTGCCCGACGGATTTTGGACTCTTCCATTCCCATGGTTACGTGAGACACTTTTATAAATCTCACCTTTATAAACCAACAGATATCTCCAGTTGGTTCTGTTTCTCTAGAGAATGCTGACTAATACACTCCCCAAATTAGTCAATACTGTAATTGGGGTAGGGTCAGGGTTAGGGGAAGGGGTGATAATGACCTAAAAGATACTTCAAAGATAGTCTGGCATCACACATAATGGCTTTAACTGATGAAGTGATTTGTTCTAGTGAACTGACCATTTGACAGTTAAGAAATACCCAATGAGAAACCTGTGAACTTCAGAGTTTCAATTTCGTCTTACAGAAAATTGGGTGATAATACCTGCCACCAACTTCAAAAAATAATAAGGCAATTAATAGATTTATGCAAAGTACTATATATTGCAAAGTTGGTTTTTTCTTATTTTTTTTTAACTTTTATATTGTACAGTATAACATATACAAAGCAAAGTTTTATCGTAGAGTATAACATATATACAAGGCAAAGAAATAAAAAAGCAATAGTTTTCAAAGCACTCTTCAACAAGTAGTTACAGGACAGATCCCAGAGTTTGTCATGGGCTACCATACCATCCTCTCAGAATATTTCCTTCTAGCTACTCCAGAATATAGGAAGCTAGAAGGTTTAAATATTTTTTTATCATCACAATTGACTTTTTTTCCTTCTTTATGAAAAATAACATATATACAAAAAAGCAATAAATTTCAAAGCACAGCACCACAATTGTAGAACATATTTCAGAGCTTGACATGGGTTACAATTCAGGTTTTTACTTCTAGCTTCTCTAAAATACTTGAAACTAAAACAGATATCAATTTAATGATTCAGCATTCATATTCATTCACCTTTGATCTTTCCATCCCTCTCATTGGAGATTTATGTTTGGGCTATGGCCATTCCAAATTTTTCATATTGGAAGGGTCTGTCACTAATATGGGGTAGGGAGATGGAACTATCTGATGTTCTGGACAGGTTGGGCCCTCTAGGTTTCAGGACTTATCTGGATCAGGGACCCATTTGGAGGTTGTAGGTTTCTGGAAAGTTACTCTAGTGCTTGGAACCCTTGTGGAATCTTATATATTGCCCTAGGTGTTCCTTGGGATTGGCTGGAATGGCCCTGGTTGGGGCTTGGCAGATTATGACAGGTAGCAAGGTCTACCTGAAGCTTGCACAAGTGCAACCTCAAGAGTAGCCTCTCAACTCTATTTGAACTCTCTCTGCCACTGATACTTTATTAGTTACACTTCTTTTCCCCTTTTGGTCAGGATGGAATTATTGATCCCACGGTGTCAGGGCCAGATTCATCCCTGGGAGTCATCTCTCACGTCGCCAGGGAGACTTTCACCCCTGGATGTTATGTCCCACATGGGGGGGGGGGGCAATGATTTCACTTGCAGAGTTGGCTTAGACAGAATGAGGCCACATCTGAGCAACAAATGAGGTCCTCCAGAAGTAACCCTTAGACATGCCTATAGGTAGTCTAAACTTCTCCACTACCTACATAAGCTTCACAAGAGTAAGCCTCAGGATCGAGGGCTTGGCCTATTGATATGGGTGTCCCTAACGTTTGAAACAGTATCAGGGTATTCCCTGATGGTAAGGTTTAATCGTTACATATTTTTTCTCCCATCTCTCAAGGGAGTTTGTCAATACTTTTTGATTATTTGCTTAATATACTCTAGGATGTATCCAGGCATTACAATAATCTATACAGGATTTAAGGGCCTCTTTCTTATTCCATGTGTTTCAATTGTTCAAATGAGCTATACAGATAAATTGAGTTAGATTACGCGCTACAGAAAATTTCAGTTCCAGTCCAAATAAACCTTTCTTCCTTAGGTCTCAAAGCGTATGTGTGGTACTAAAATACTGACATTGTCCTCCTTACCCTTATGATACAAATTACTTTAACCCCAACCTGATTGGCTTCACTTTTATCTCTAAATATCAGGCTAAGATATTTATAATACTTATAAGAAAACGGGCCTAGATTGTAAACTTTTAGAGCAGACATGTTAAAACACCATCTATATTTTTCCAGAGCAGACAATGAAGGGTGAATATGTAGTTGAGAGGTAATAAATTGATGACTGCATACTGAGCCAGACTTTCAAATTACTATACATTTTTATCGTGGGAAACAAAGTAAAGATGTAAGTGAATGAGTCAAGGACAAGAAGACCTTAAATAAAACTCATCTCTTAAACCTCAGTTTTCCTAATTTTAACTTTTTTTTTTCATGGGCAGGCACTGGGAATCGAACCAGTTTTCCTAATTTTATAATAAAGGAACAATCATTCCTATTTCAGACATACTGTGGAGGATAGATCAATAAAGTATGAAAATTCTGATATGGGGCCTATTTTTCCTCTGAAACTTAAACTAAGCTAAGGGAAAGGACATACTTGTCCAAACAAAAAAACAAAAAAGTATGTTCCTTATATTTATATGCAAATGAATATTTTTCACAAGTCTATTATGTTGAAACTAGAGACCTAATGACTATCTCCATTTCCTTTTGCTACCATGCCTGCCAAGCATTGCGAAGCACTGCCAAGCATGATTTAAAAGTGGCCATTTACCATTGCCATGCAAGTATAATATACTCGTTTTAATGGTTAAACTATAGTATATAAGTATAAAAACTGGTCATTTTTAAAAATGGGCTGCTATTACAGATGTAAGTTTTGTTCTTGGTTCTCTTCCTTCTTAATTTTTTAGCCTGGGCCTAGAAACTTCATTCACTCCCATGCTGATGTCTAAATCTTCATCTACAGACTAACCTCTTTCCCAAGTTCCAGACTCTTAAAACACCTCAAATACAATATGCCATATGAAATGGTCAAATTACTAGGAAATCATAAATGATAAAAACTGACTCCCCACCCCCTACCAAAGAAAAAGAGAACCTGAAAAAAACCAATAACCGAAACTAAACAGAAACTAAAATTGGTAGTCAAAAATCCCCACAACCCTCCCACCAACCTATACTGTGTCAAATGCATGAGGTTCAGAGGGTTTTAAAGTGAATTTTATCAAAACCATCTACAGGTGGTTCAGTGGTAGAATGCTTGTCTTCCATGTGGGAGACCCGGGTTCGATTCCTGGACCATCCACCCAATTAAAAACAAACCAAAACCATCTAAAAAAAAAAAAAAGTCAGCATATGTTGCAGTTTGCTAAAGCTTCCTGAATGCAAAATACCAAAAATGGGTTGGACTTCTACAATGGGAATTTATTAGCTTACAAATTTACAGCTCTAAAGGCCATGACAATGTTCAAAATAAGGCATCAGCAGAATGATACCTTCTCTGAAGACCGGTCACAGGTTTCTCTGTCACACGGGAAGGCACAAGGCAACATCTGTTGCTCCTTCTCTCCTGGGTTTCATTGCTTCAGCTTCTGGTTCCAGTAGCCTTCTCCTGTCTGAGCTGCTATGGGTCCTCTCTTAACTTCTTTGAGCCTTTTCTCTATGAGATTCTCTTAATTTCACCTCTCTTAAAGCACTCCAGTAAAAGGACTAAGACCCACCTGGAATGGGGTGGTCACATCTCAACTGAAATAACCTAAGCAAAAGGTCCAACCTACAGTAGGTCCACAACCAAAGTAATGGCTTAAAAGAACATGGCCCTTTCTGGGGTACATAACAGCTTCAAACCACCAGATCATATAAAAGGAAGAAGAAATACCATTTTATGAAGCATTCAATACCTTATATCAATCTTAATAACAAAATCGGACACACACAACAAAATAACCTTACAGACCAATATCCCTTATGAACACAGATGTAAAAACCCAAAGTAAAATATCAGCAAATTGAATCCAATAATGTTAATAATAATGACAATAATACATCAAAACCAAATAGGGTTTATCCCAGGAATGGTGGGATGGTTCACTAATAGAAAAGTCTGTGTAATTTATTATAGTAACAGATTTGAGGAAAAGCCCAAATTATCATTTTAGTGAATACCAAAAATTTAATTTGTCTAAAAGCAAATTTAGTTTTTTTGTCTTTAGTGATATTCCTCTTCCTACATTTTAGATGGTCAGATAACAAATGTATCATGTTTATGAATTTTTCCCTCTTCCTCACTTTTAAATCATCCAATTAGTTCTTAAACCTCTTGACCACAGCTCCATAATGCCTTTATTTGTTTATGGAATAGAAATACAACAATTCTCCATTTGATTCCTTGCCCCTAAAAAGACCCTCATGTCTCAGGCATAGAAAGAGTCTATTAATGAGTCTTTCTGTTTCTAGCTCCTTTACTTTATGCAGTGAATGTTTTTATACCCTTCATTTCTTTCCAAAGAATACATTTATTTTTAAAAGACATCTGCAACAAGATTCATGAAAAAGGGCGGGCCACGGTGGCTCAGCAGGCAAGAATGCTTGCCTGCCATGCCAGAGGACCCGGGTTCGATTCCCGGTGCCTGCCCATGTAAAAAAAAAAAAAAAAAAATTCATGAAAAATAAAGCAACTGAGATGTCAATCCTTAAGAGTCAGCATACTTGCTATAATTGTAAAGCCCTCAAGCAACTGAGGCAATAAAGAAAATTCAATTATTTATAAAAATCTTTTTCAAAAATAAGAAAATACATAAATCCCTTAGAAAAGATAAAGATTTTTCACCAATATAAACTTCTTAGAAACCATTCATAAGCAAAATTATGTAATGCCGTGAATAATGTCCTGGGCAATAGGTTTGCCAGTACATAAGGAAATAAAATTCACAAAACTGGTTCTTTCAAAGACCAGCAAAGGAGTGGATAGTATAAACTGAGGTACAACTTAGTTTTCACAGAAAATCAGGCTGATGTGGTTGAAATATGTATCTTCATAGTAACCCAAGTTTATCCAAGGAGAAGATTAAGAATTCTTAGAGGAAAAGATGGGTTGTCTGTTCTAACTATATTCCTCAGAGCCCATGGTGTTCCCTGAGAATACTAAAAAGGCATGTTGGTAAAGAGCAGGAAGTGGAGGACAAGGTGGGATTTAATCCCCTTCATAAATCAGTCACTCTACTTTTATGTGTGTATGTATGTGTGTGTGTGTGTGTATGTATGTATATACACGTGTGTATATACACATACATATATGCAGACATCTACACTATAAGTAATCTGTTGAGTTCCAAGAGGGAAAAAAGAAAGCAGTGAAAAAAAAAAAACCAAAAAACTCATGTTCTGCAAGGTTGCACACAATAAATAATTGGCCTTGGGAGGAAAAACAGGGTTTGTATAGATCACTCTAAAACCTAAGCAATTTTGAATCATAAAACTAACAAACATTATAACAATTCTAATAAAAAGAAATATTAAATTTCTATTAAATTACTACAATAATTATAGGGCATTGTTTTTAAAATAAATGTGAAGACAACTTGACAGAAGAGGATATAAAGTCTGGGTTGCGGATAAAAAGGCAAAGTAAAGAAAAACCATGGAGCCCAGCAGAATAAATACTTTTAAGACACACCATGTGGCCAGAGACAAAAGGTGGAGGGTATGGAGAATGGATTGTAGGCATTCAGGTGCCTCTTTCAATTTAGTGTGTTTTGTATTCAGTTGCTGAAACTTGAAGGGGCTGGAAAATACTATTACAATTCAAGTTTATTTTCATATTATATTGACATCATCCCCTTATTTACCAGCCAAATTTTTTTTAAATAAGCTATAAATATATGTAAATAGATATGTATTTACATATGTGTACTAATATGTAATAAAAATAGATTGTACTGTGATTTTGTAAAATTTTATTTGAAAAAGAATTCTACTGGAAAGAGGGGAAAAGGGAGAGAGGAATAGAAAGAGAGGAAAGGAGAGAGACAGAGCAAGAAAGAGTGAGGAATTAACTGTGTAATTAATATGGGGAATGTGCTGGTCTGAATCTGTGGTGGACCCCAGAAAAGCCATGCCCTTTGATCCTCATTCAATATTGCTAGGTGGGAGCATTTAGATTGTTTCCATGAAGATGTGACCCACCCAATTGTGGGTGGTAACTTTTGATTAGATGATTTCCATGGAAGTGTGTCTCCACTGACTGAAGGTGGAGTTGCTTGCTGGAATCCTTTAAAAGAGGAAACATTTTGGAGAGAGTCCCTTTTTTGGTGGAGCCATGAGAAAGCGAGCAGACGCCACCATGTTCGCCATGTGCCCTTCCAGCTGAGAGAGAAACGTTGAACATCGTCGGCCTTCTTGAACCAAGGTATCTTTCCCTGGATGCCTTACATTGGACATTTCTATAGACTTGTTTTAATTGGGACATTTTCTCGGCCTTAGAACTATAAACTGGCAACTTATTAAATTCCCCTTAAAAGCCATTCTGTTTCTGGTATGTTGTATTCTGGCAGCTAGCAAACTAGAACAGGGAACAAGTTCTTTAACCATGTTCTCTAAAACTCACTTCTCCCATATAGATAGAGGTAATGCTCCCTAAGATTAAGTATCACTGATGATAAGCTAACAGTCCTGAAAACTATTCCATCCTGTGTTTTTTAGTGGGTCTATCCACAGCAGGTAGACACATTTGGTGTTAAATTCTGAATTACATAAAGACAGAAAAACCTGCGTTCTCATTGCAAAAACAAAAAATACTTTTTTGGCTTCAGTTTCCAACTCTATGACAGAAATTCAAAGTTGTACCACTATAAACCAGAAATTTTAACTTTGAGGAAAATGGGCCACCACAAAGCATCCCTGTCTTAGTTTGCCAGAGGTGCTATAACAATACCACACAAAGAGTTGTCTTAAGCAACAGGAATGTATTGGCTCATGGTTTCAGACACTAGTAGTCCAAATTTAAAGTGTCAGCAAGGCCATGCTTTTTCCCTGGTCTGCAGCATTCTGGTACTTGGCTTGCATCTCCGCCTCCTATCACATGGTGATTTGTCTCTCCCTGTGTCTTGCTCTTTTGGTTTCTTGCTGACTTCTAGCTACTTCCTACGGCCTTTTCTGACTCACTGCATCCAAACTTCTGCTTATAAAGGACTTCAGTAATTCAGAATAAGGCCCATCTTCAAAGAATCCTATTTACAAATGGGTTTACACTCACAGGAACACAGATTAAGATTAAGAATATATCTTTTGTTGGACCACACATCTCCTCCCAAATACTCTTCTAGAAAACAACTAGCAAAAAAGTGATAGTAAAATAAGGCACTGCTAAGTAAAAGTATGCTTTATACTGTTCAAAATTCCATTTTGCAAAATGCATGTTAACAGTTGTGCTGGCTTGAAAGAATTTATGCACCCTAGAAAAGCCATGTTCTAAACCTAATCAATCTTGTGGAAGCAAAGGTTTCTTCTAATCCCTATACAGCAGCATACTTGGAAACTTGATTAGGTCATCTCCACAGAGATGCGGCTCAATTAGTTGTGGGTATTAAACTTGATTAGATGGATATGTGGCTCCACCCATTCAACGTGGGTCTTGATTAGCTTACTGGAATCCTATAAAAGAGGAGACATTTTGGAGAGAGTTCTTTTTTGAGAATGAGGAGAGAGCCGCAGAACCATGACAGAATGACGAGAGAACCACAGAGCCCACCAGCCAGCAGCCTTTGGAGATGGAGAAGGAGAACGCCGCCGGGGAGCTTCCTGAAGCAAGAGGCGTGGAGAGGAAGCAAGGAGATGTCATCCGGTTCGCCACATGCCTTCACAGTGGAGAGAGAAACCCTGAACATCACCACCCTTCTTGAACCAAGGTATCTTTCCCCAGATGCCTTAGATCCGACATTTCTATAGACTTATTTTTGGACATTTCCATGGCCTTAGAACTGTAAACTAGGAATTTATTAAATTCTCCTTTTCAACAGCCATTCCAGTTCTGGTATATTGCATTCTGACAACAGTGCTAGGAAAAAATATGATCTAAATATAAGGGATAGTAGAAATGTGAAACCTGATGGAGAAGTAATCCTTAAATTAAAAAAAATGTGGGAAACTTCTAAGCAGTTTTTATCCTCTGAAATCATTGAAAATAATGTTGTAGAGATATGAATCAATTAGTTCTGAATTAATGCGTGGATACATACTGTCTAAACTTTGAAAATTATATGTTACTATGCAGATACAAAGCGAAAATGTATCAAACAAGATTTCAAGTTAACCTTCCCCAGCCAATTCAAAATATAAATTCTTACGTCCTAGATATACCACTTGTAACAGCATCAATTCCTCAAGGTACACACCTTGGACCTAAATCTGTCATTTTGACAAACTACCTTTGGCTCCAGACTGCAATGTTACCAAATAAGAAAAATTCTTGTCTACTCTGTCAGAAGACTCAATATGATATTAAGAAATAAATTATGCTGATTTTTCTAGATAAGACAGATGACTGTCTATAAAATAACAATATACAATGCCCTGATTGTATTATTGATGAGTGAATTGAGGAATGAAAAGGAAAGAGAACATGTTTATAAACCAAACTTTTGAAATGTATTAAGAACACTGAGGATACAAGTTCAATAAAAAGTAAATGATGAATAACTGAACAAAAACACACCTAAACTTGGTATCCTTTTGGGACAGGCTTGATAGGAAGTTATGGATCTCTATTTTATGTTCAGAATGATTTGCTGTGTGTATCTTGAACCTAGGACTATTTCTCTATAGCGGATTTACAGAAGCCTAAAAATTCCTATATAATAGGACTGCCACTATTTCTATACCTCCTAATATTTTTCTGTGTAGGGTAATTTTGTTACTCTCACTTGATTATCACCAGGACACCGACCACCCTGCCAAATAACTTGCCTCAAAATTCTTACAACAACCCTACAAGATAGGTACACTATTCTTAGCTCTTCTTTATTGATGAAGATAAAATAAAACTACACCATGGAGAGGTGTAGAAACTTGTTCAATATATCACAGGTAGAGCAGAGTTGAGATATATACCTAAACTATGGGTAGAATAAAAGTTTCTGGTTTCTTTCCATCCCATTTTCCTATGTTATAATTAATATCAATGGCAGTTGGTTTTCCAGGTGAGTTGATACTGTCAGTTAAAAGCAATTTCCACAGGAAAACAAATGCTGAATTACAAAAAAACTAACAAATTTTCCAGAACAAACTTTTTTTTTTTTGTATTTTAAGAACTCTCCGTATTTGGCCACATCTATTATCTTGAATAAAATAATATGGTGGAACTAAAACAAAGGCAGATGTCTCACAGGTGCTTTTAAAGAGTAGAGCCACAGGGTAACGTTATAATGTAATTAACGTTTTTAATTATATTAAAGCTTACTTATTAGCACATAATTCAATTTTGTTTGAATATTCATTAACTTTACAGTTCACTTTGTTTTGTTTTTTAAACACTACAAATTTATCATCATACAGTTCCATAGGCTAGAAGTCTGAAATGGATCTCACTGGTCTGGGTTCCTTCCTTGAGACTCTAAGGGAGCGTTCATTTCCTTGCCTTTTTCAGTTTCACGAGGCAATTCCTATTCCTTGGCACGTGATTTCCCTCCTCTGTCTTCAAACCCAGCAATGGTGCATATCTCTGCGCCTCTCTTTCTTCCATACTTACATCTTCCTCTGACTGACCCTATTCTCCTGGCTCCTACTGCCACTTCTTTTTTATATTTTTACTGAGAAATCTTTGCACACATACAATCCATCTTGGGTATACAATCAATGGCTCACAATATCATCACATAGTTGTACATACATCACCATGATCACTTTTTGAACATCTGCATTATTCCAGAAAAATAAAATGAAAAAAACTCATTACCTTTTACCTCTCCCTCTCATTGACCACTAGTATTTCAATCTACCCATTTTTTTTACCCTTTATCCCCCCCATTACTTATTTATTTTTTGCCCTTATTTTCTTTACCCATCTGTCCATATCCTGGATAAAAGGAGCATCAGACAAGGTTTTCACAATCACTCAGTGACACTGTAAAAGTTCTCTGGTATTATGTTACAATACTTCATTTCCATGAAGAGATAATAGAACACATTTTACATTTATCCACCAGTTAAATGTCTGCCTTCCCCATCAGAGGAGTTCCTTAAGAGTAGTAACAAGCATGTCTATTTTATCTTTATAACCCAAGCTTCTAGTCCGGAGCCTGACATATAATAAATGCTTGATGGTATCTGTTGTTCATGGAATTGAAGAATACAATGCTGATGAATGGCATCAATTGGGATATCTGCAGACTCAGCTTGCCAAAAGACAAAGAGTGCTTACTAAATCTGCCAGTAACAGGTGGTTCAGGTTCCTGAGACTGAAATGTATAATATTACAAAAGAGAAAATTATAAACAGATACAACTTCCAGAGGGAGAATACCAGGGTGAAGACTGCCAATTTATTATAAGAGCAAGTTAGGACTTTTAAATACAAGGAAAGGTACTTAAAATTTGAGCAGGGAAAAAAACGGGAAGAAAAATCTATTCTGATTGATAGCATTATACATTTGAGAGAGGAGGTGAGCCTCATTTGTACTGTGCAGTAGTCTACCGGTAACAACAAACTTGAGGTGAAGTCACAAACAAAATCGGGATGAGGGGAGGGTAGAAGGCAGCAGACAGAAACAGATAACTAAGATTTTTGATGGTATTTTGAGTAAGGAGAGTCAGAGTTCTGTGGAATTCTTACAGACACAAACTTTAATTCAGAATCTAAGCCAAGAATTAGTAAAGAGTTTGATTTACTGAGAACAGTGTACCTATCAACAAGCTTGGTGACATCAACTCTTAAGTGCTGGCATAGATTCTCCTATTAAGAGAGAAAAAGTAATAATTTGGGAACATACACAAGCTATCAAACCCTTCCCTGAGTCCAATACTTATTTAAATGAGAAAATGCATATAAAAGTGCATTGTAAATTAGAAAGTCAGATATCAGTTCTTTATAGTTAAACAGATTTATAGTTATATTTTATTGCTATTAGTTAAGTAATATTCATAAAAAATGTTCACATAGCAATATTTGTATATGGCTAATTTCTAATACAATCTGAGTTCCCGTAACTATCTTATGACAGATAACGTAAGACATCCAGACTTCTTTAGTATCACACATAAAATATTAATGAAGTTATGGTTATTTTCTGTTTACCAAACAGTAAAAGTAAAACGTAGAGGGTGCAAGGTAGTTCAGTGGTAAAATTCTCGCCTGCCATGGGGAAGACCCAGGTTCGATTCCCGGCTTATGCACTTCCCAAACAAACAAACAAAGAAAAACAACCAAAAATTCAACAAATGGTGCTGCAATAAGGGGATATTCACATGGAAATAAAAAGAAATGTGACCCTCGCCATAGAGCATACCAAAAAAAGTAAAACTTACCAGTTTGTAGTATATTATGCTTTTATCAAACATTATTTATCTAGTATTTTGTTATTTTTACTAATATAGCATGTGAATATATATTTTTTTACCAATCTCTACAAAAATGTGGCTATAACAGTACTAGACACATGGCAGGCACTAAAAAAAATTCCTTTCATTATAATATTCCACAGACTGTCTCACATCATTTTGTAATTGACAGGTGGAGAATATGCTTACCCTAGCTGAGTTTAGCAATCTACTCTTTGTACTTAGTTTCCAGGACACTGACTAGACCTTCTCAGTTCTGCTTACAGGAATAAGATAACAGAATAGCATCGGGAACACTCTGTAGTCCAGTGTATCAGTGACTTCTTCCTCCAAAGAGAAAAGTTTGAAAAGAGTCATGAAGACCCTTCATGCAAGAGCCTGCACATCAATATTTAAATCTAATCCCTGAAGCTGGAACAACAAGATGTGCTTGTGACAACACAAGATTAAGAAATTGCTCGTGCCCTTCTCATGAAGATCCAATGTCATGACCTGAGAAGAATGAGTCATGTGATATTACTTAGTTTTTGACCCCTTTCCCCTTTCCTTTACCTATACAACCCTAACTCACAGCCCCACTTTGAACTGATTTGGGGAAGATTACTCCAGTTTCTTGCAAAGTGCACTTGCAATAAATGACCTTCATACCGAGAGACACATCTCTCCTTTGTAGCACCAGGTTAGGAGGGCCCTTCTATGGAAAGACCTGTGCTTGCAGTATCATAGTTACATATCCTAAAACCCAAAGTCCCTTGCATTGATTAAGTGGCAAATATTTGCTGATCTGTTTTTAATTCTAAGATAATCTAGCAAACAATAATACTGTACATTATACCTAATATAATAATGCAACAGACATTTCTTAAATTTCTAGAGGCTAATTTTTTTCTTAGAAGTTATTTATAATAAACCATGTGGCCTTTATGGTTTACATATTTGCATCCAGTTTGTCTCCTTCACCTTGATTTAATTATATGAACATTAAAAAAAAATATTCCCACAAATATTTGGGATTCAAAGATATTCTGCAGTGATATAAAATGAGTTAGAACTTAGTGATTTAACCTTAGAAGACTGTATCAAGTAAACCAACCAACAAATCTGTTTCAATTATTTTAGTACTAAACACAGCATTCATTATTATAATCAAAACAATTGAAAAGTGTTGATGACCTTTTAAGTAAAACCATCAAGGATTTGCAAAATCAAAAAGAAATAACTCCAAGAAAAAAAGCTATCTATTTAAAATGTGGCTTATTAAAGTCTATTTGGACTGCTCCAACTTTGTTTTCTGTCTATCCTAATATCTTGAGACCAATTTTCTTCTCTAATTTCAGGAAACTACATGAAAAACTAATCAAGGAGCCTAAGTACTGTTTTCTATCTATTTCAATGAAAGATGGGGAGGAGAAGAGCCAGGAAAATCTGAAACACATCAATACCAAGTTCCAGTCACTGTATATAGAAGGGGTGCTTCAGGTTTAGTTAGCTTTTGTTCACATGGGGTGACTTCAGCTCAACAATCCCATTAGCCAGAGCAGATAAGGGAAGTAGTTTTTCCACTTACAGTAGGGGAAAAAATAAACTGAAAACTTGTAAGTGTGGATACTATCTTAGACCTACACAGTCTTTAAGGAGTGGGTTTCAAGAAGCCCAAGCAGAGGTCTAAGAATATCTCAATTTAATAATTAAATGAAACCTGGCTTTATAATATATAAAATCACTAGTATATACTTCCATTATAGTACTTATATTGTATATTAATTATGTCTTCCTCAGGAGACTGTGAATTTTTCATGGGTAGCAACAACCCATAACCTAGAACATGATAAGCAGTCTGCTGGATGAATGAACAGTTATGCTCTTAAAAGACTTCTGAAAGATGTGTTCCAAAATGTACCTAGTTGGTTTAAAACCAAACAATACAAACCAAACAAAGTTGTAAAGTAATTTTTAAAAGTAAAAATAAATTCAGGGTATTCAAACTAGATGTAGGAAACAACCAAACAAACAAGCAGAAAACTACTATGGTATGCAAAATATAAAAAGCCACAATCTACAAATGAATCAGTATCCCTCAAAATATTAAAATTTACCAAAAGGTATGTTTTTAAAAGAAAGACACCCAAATGCCCATCAACAGATTCCAAATGCCCATTAACAGACGAGTGGTCCAAATGTTCATCAACAGACAAGTGGATTAACAAAATGTGATAAATACGTACGATGGAACATTATGCAGCAGTAAGACAAAGAAATGACGACCTGAAATACACGACAAGATGGATGAACCTTGAGGACATAATGCTGAGTGCAATAAGCCAGACTCAAAAGGATAGATACTATATGACTCCACTTTTATGACCATGAAAGTGCAGGGACCGAGAATCGAACTTGGGTCTCCCTCATGGCTGGCAAGAATTCTACCACTGAACTACCCTTGCACCCCCTGAACTGTATACTTTAAGACAGGGTTATATGGCATATAAATTACAACTCAATAAAACCATTGTTAAAAACCTGTAACAAAAAAAAAAAAAAGAAAGGTAATTGGACTTATAATTAACCTTGACAATTTCCAGGGTAGTGATTTGTATTATTAGCAGTCAGTGGCTAAATTTATGTGCCAGATACATGTATACACTAAAATTACGGTACTGCCTTTTTCCAAATGTTAAAATCAAATGCTTGATTAACAGTATGTAAATGTGCCTCCATTCTGATCAGAATCACAATGGAGCATTTTATTAAGATATGCACACCATATACTGAAGTTAGTTCATATTACCACAATAACATGTCTAGAATAATAACTGAGTATTAATCCGAACAAGGAATTCTCTATTATTTTTTATCAAAGTGAAAGTATGGATATCCACGTTGATTTCTATGTAATTAAATGATGCTTTAAATAAATAAGAAATCTTGTAAAAGCTTTGGTATTTCAGTATTTCAAATTTATAACCATATGAATATAAGAGGAGAGCATCTAGCTTTAGTCTACTTATGGAAATATCTACCATGAGATACAAAAATGTATAATATAAAGGTAAAGTAATTTCTTTGTTTTTCTACATTTCTCTCTTGGTTTCTGAACCCCTGAAAAGGGGTTCATATAAAGAAGGGGTTTATATAATGAAAAGTGGAAGTAAAATTTGTTTCTACATTTCATCAACTCAGAAGAGGTTGCAAGAATGAATAAGAATGACATGGGCAGGCCACAGTGGCTCAGCTCAGCAGATAGAGTTCTCACCTGCCATGCCAGAGCCTGCCCATGGAAAAAAAAAAAAGAAAAGAAAAGAATAAGCTCCGTAAACTTATGTCTTTACATACCACTGCCAGTGATTTCAATGTTACTTCTTAATTTCTGTTCTACAATATGAAAATCAAAACTAAGAAAAAAAAGACAAGAATCATATAATCAAAATTCCTTTATTTCTTCACCACAATCAGCAGGAGCAAGGGCTAATGGTGATAGAAATATTAACTCTTACGTATTACTGTCCTATTGTCAGCTGCTCCATACTGAGTCTATTCCTATAGGATGGTTAAACTTCCTGCCTCCACCAATGAAGTATTTAAGTTACATGTCTTCTTCCCTCTCCTTCAGCCTAGGTCTCAGAATGAAGGGGGCATAAACAGAGCCACAGTAGATGCCAAAGTATACATAACATGAGAAGAATTAAGCCACTGAGAATTTGGAGTTGTTTCTTATCTATCCTATGGTGTCAGAGAGATATTTGATATTATAAACAAGATTGACATTAATAATGACCAAATGTTTATATATCCATGGCAAATGTTCAATAAAAAGCCCATTTCTGCGTTAATTAATACCAGCCTAATTACATGTCAGGAGACAACTACCATAAGAAAGGTTAGTTGATCACATTTCCTTGATTGTTCCTCTGATGTGTGAGGTTCCATTGAATTTGAGCTTGCTTACCCCTTTTAATCTCCAAAGATTACAGGTCAATAATCATAGTTATAATATTATATACAATTTCAGGGAGTGGAGAAAGATAACACACAATATACATTATATACAAGAGAGGTAGTACCAGTCAGCTGGATATTAGAAATATTGGGCATAGTGATTTTCCAATTCCAAGCTCCATCTGAATTTCCCATTTGGGTAGCTAGAGAATTAGCACCTAGATTTCTTTTTTTCATTGCATGGGCAGGCTCCAGGAATCGAACTGGGTTTCCAGAATGGTAGATGAAAGCTTTGCCACTGAATCACAGTTGCCTGCCCAGCACCTAGATTTTAATATTAGTTATAAGGGATTTTACTACAATGGGGCTTACCAAATCTTAAGATATATCTAGTGAAATATAATGTCATTACACCTATACAAAGTCTTCCTAATTTTATCCTGCATTGTTTCCTAATAAATTCACCTACTTGCCATTTTAAAAGGCTTGTCAAACATGAATTTATGAGCTGGGCTAAAAGGTTACTTGCTGCTGAATTTGGAAAGTTCACTGAAAAAATGTATTGAAGCTTTTAAATAACTGAAAGTAGAGTAAATGCAATTAAATAAAGCATGCACATGTCATATTTTGCTCAGCAATTATTTCAAAACATGACAGTTTATAAATGCTTTGTCAAAACATGGCACAAGCAATCAGTCTTCACTTTTGCTTAAGTGCTAGAAATAATTAAATTATTGAATTCCAAATATGAGTCATTAACTAATGGTATATGTACTTCAACATATCATACATTATTTTGTTCTAAGAACATGAGTTGTATCAAGAAAAATGAGATAGATTTCCGTGCAGGACTTGTTGAAAAACTCGTCTTATTTTTTAGTTACCCTATACACGTCTGATTATACCTAGATAAGATTTTAAGGTAATCTGACTTGGCTTCTCTGATATTAAACACAAAAAGACATTCACTTTAAATCATTCGTCAGGAAGACTAGACCTAAAGCAGTGACCAAAATGTCCAACTAAGTAATTTTCTTTCTATATCATTATTATTTTCTCTTCTTCATAATTTGGAAATCTGACTATCTTTTTCAGTTGTTATATACTATAATTCAAAATAATTTTTAGTTTAAGATTAATTTTGCAAATAGGATTAGAAATTAGAAAGATTTATACCATTTCATTTTACTGAAAATAAAGGTAACAGTTGAGATTGTTGACAGTTTTAAAAAAGGACAAAAGTACAGAGAAAGTAAAGGTAATTAAGTATCAGCATGATGCATAAAAGATAAACTACTTACATTATAACAGACTGCTTAAAGAATTCTATAAAGCTGCGTGTCATCAGAAATATGAGTAGTACCAAACTGGGTTTTTTGTTTGTTTTACTTTTTTTACATGGGCAGGCACCAGGAATTGAACCCCGGTATCCGGCATAGCAGCTGACAACTCTGCCACTGAGCCACCACTGCCCATCCAAGCTGGGTTTGATATGCTTTAAATTTCATTTTATTTATAAAAATTTAAATTTATAACAGAATTTTCTATTTTAACCATTTTAAGTATACAATTAAATGGCATTAATTACATTCACAATGTTGTGTTATCATCACCACTATGCATATCAAAACTTTATCACCCCAAAAGGAACTTCCACTAAGCAATAACTCCCCAAATCCTCCCTCCCCCTAGTCCCTGGTAACCTCTAATCTACTTTCTGTCTCTATGAATTTGCTTATTCTAGATATTTCATATAAGTAACCAAATGTTTTAAGGTGAATTTTTCTTTAATGGAAAATAACAGGTATGGGCGGCTGCCGTGGCTCAGCGGGCGGGGCTCCGACCTGCCGTGCTGGAGGTCTGGAGTTCGATCCCTGGTGCCTCCTGCCCATATGCAAATTTAAAATAAATAAATAAATAAATAATAGGGGAAACAAATGTTAAAATAAATTTAGTTTAAAAAAAAAAGAAAATAACAGGTATAATGTTAAACAGAAGTGGCAGTTTCTTCCATCACATCTTAACCAGCCTTGCCATGTTAGCAAAGTATTGGTATGGGTATAACTCTCGCCTGAATTCATGTTCTTCTGTATATTCTCCGTAATACCCAGTGGCCCAACTCAATCACTGTGGGAATCTTGGCAAGATCTACAAATTAAACATTTTGTAGATATTTTTATTCATGTGTTAGCAAGCTAAGGACCACAAAATCTAAAGGTATATATACATATATATGTATCTCTTAAGGTTTTATATAAGTGTATGCATATGAGCGTATGCATGAAAGACAATGTATTCTAGAATACAACTTTTTAAAAAGCTAAAACAAGTAGCTGTATAAACTGAAAATTCTGAGTTTCTAAATGACTTCCATTAGTTTTTGGTGTGACCTTAACACCCCATGGCAGTAGCAGTGTGGCTGAAGGAAAGAGAGTTAAGAGTTAATTTAGAGAATGCATACAGCTATGGCCAGCTGGTTTTCAACAAGTGTACCAAGTACATTAAATGGTGAAAGAAAGGTCTCTTTAACAATGGGGCTGGAAAACTGGACATCCACATGCAAAAGGATGAAGATGGAGCCTTACCTCAAACAATAAACAGAAATTAACTCAAAATGGACCAAGGAAGCCCTACTTAGGGTAGATACATAAGTGAGAGTTCTTGTACCTAGGAAATGTACATGGAATTGTTAAGTGTTAAAGGAACATAACATATGCAAGCTATTCTCAAATATTTAGAAAACAAATAAAGATAGAATGACATAACAAATGTGACAAAATGCCAATAGTTGGTAAATTTGGGTATCTGAAGGAGAAGTATGTTGGAGTACTGTGTATTTGGTATTTGTTTTATATGCTACTTTCCTGTAAATCTGAAGTTATTTTTAAATACATTTAAAAAATGGATGAAGGGTGTAAACTTAAGAACTAAAACAATAAAAATCTTAGAAGAAAACATAAGGGAAAATCTTCATGACTTTAGATTTGGTAATTTTTTTTTTTAATAAACACGAAAAGCAAGAGGAGAGAAGAGGAGAGGACACGCTCAAAACGAAAAATATACCCAACAGAATGGGAGAAAACAGTTGCAAATTATAGAACTGATAAAGATTTAATAGGCTGAATTTATAAATAAATCCTACACAACAAATAACTCAACTGAAAAATGGGCAAAGGACTTGAATAGATGTGCCTCCAATGAAGATAAACAAATGACCAATAATCACATGAAAAGATATTCAATACCACTAACCATTAGGGAAATGTAAATCAAAACCACATTTCACACCCATTCATACCCATTAGAAGGACTACTATTGAAAAAAAATAATAAAATAAGTGTTGGTCAGGATGCAGAGAATTAGGAACCTTCATACATTGTTGATGGGAATGTAAAACTGTGCAGCTGCAATGGAAAACAATTTGAGAGTTCCTCAGAAAGTTAAGTATAGAATTGCCATATAAATTGGCAATCCCACATCTAGTATAAACCCAAAAGAAATGAAAGCAGGGCCTCAAACATATAGATGTGCACACCAATATTCACAGTGGTATTATTCACAATTACCAAAAAGATAGAAGCAACTCATTTACCCATCAACATATGAATGGATAAACAAAATATTTTATCTATATACAATGAAATATTCAGCTGTAAAAAGAAACTCTGATTCATGTTACAACATAAACCCTGAAGACTTCATATTGAGCAAAATAAGCCAGACACAAAGTGACAAATATTGTTATGATTCCATTTACCTGAAATACCCGAAATATGCAAATTCATAGAGAGAGAAAGTACATTACAGATTGTGGGGGGAATGGGGAGTTATTACTTAATGGGCACAGAGTTTCTGTTTAAGGTGACAAAAAATTTTTGGTAATGCTTGGTGGTGATAATTACACAATATTTTGACAATTTTATATCACTAAATTGTACACAAGTGGTTAAAATGGGAGATTTTGAGGTGTGTGTGTGTGTGTGTGTGTGTATGTGTGTCACAATTAAAAACATAATAACAATAAAAGAAGTAATTTGGGTATAATCCATACAGGGTATGTTTATCAACAAGCTCTTATATTGTTGTTGGAAGAGAATTCAACTCTTCTCCCTACTGCATTCTTCAGCAATGGATAGCCATCAAGACTAGTGAAAAGCACCAGTCTAAAATGTCTTTCAGATTTTTATAAGATGTAATTTTACTTAATCCACATTATAGAGAAAAAAAGTTTTTATATTAAAAAGTACTTGTATAGGCGGCTCCGCGGAGAGAAAGGAAACAGTAGCAGAAATTGAATCCAAACGACCGCACTCGCGCACTCGCCCGATCTGTGAGTTCCCCAAAGCTGCGGCGGCCGGCGCACCTCCCCCATAGGCGGCTCCGCGGAGAGAAAGGAAACAGTAGCAGAAATTGAATCCAAAGGACCGCACTCGCGCACTCGCCCGATCTGTGAGTTCCCCAAAGCCGCGGCGGCCGGCGCCCGGCGCCCCTCCCCCATAGGCGGATTCGCGGAGAGTAAGGAAACAGTAGCAGGGATTGAGTCCAACCAAGTGCCAATTGCGGCATTAATAAACAAATTCTGATTACGAAAAATAGCCCCCAGCTCACGCGAAACCGGGCAAGTCAGAAGTCGCTTAGTGGGC
>PVIY010037043.1:0-24994 GCA_004026745.1 Myrmecophaga tridactyla
CAGCAACAAGACTAGGTATGCTCACCTGGCCAAGTTGACAACTGAATTTAACTAACCCAGAGGGGAACCTTTACAATTTTCTGGCTCATGGTTATATCTCTGGAGGACCCACCCTTTCTTCTTATCCTATCGTGCATTCCCTACCCTCCATCCACAAGTTATGTTCTATATCTGTTCATGAAAACATCAAATTTTTCTTCATCGTCAGATTAATGCCTGCTCATCACAAGTTTAGACTCAAAGTATAGATGCTTTTGTATAGATGTCTTTGTCAAGCCAAAGGAGAATAATTCTATTTTTCTTAGAATATGTTGAATTAAGAAAAGCACTACTAAATTTTACATGGTCAATTAAATCCTCTTACACGACTGAAACGTTTTCTTTTGCAGGGATATATTAAAGGACATATTCGAAGTTCCCAACTGCCATTCAGATTTTTATTCACTAAGTAATAAAATGATTTCTGACCAATGTACCTACTCCACTGCAGACCACCCCATGCATTCACTTTGACAGTTCAAGGCTCCTGTTTCATTAACTTTTATAGTAATAATTTATTGAAGACCAAATATACACAGGTTACTTTTCCAGGTATTGGAGAAATAAAATGTTGTAAGACTAAGTAATGGCACTAAGACATGGATAACCTTGAAAAAATATTAGGGCTCATTCATTGAACTAATCTTTATTGAGCCTCTATCATTGCCAGGCGCAGTGCTAAATGCTGGGAATGCAAAGATAAGTGAACACCAATTTCATCCAGATAGATTGAGCTCATATTCTAGTGTTGGTGACAAATGAAAAAAAAAAACAGATATAATATTAAGTAAGTAAACAAATGAGCCAAATAATTCGAGACTGTGATAGGTGCTATGAAGGAAGTAGGTAGGGCTCTGTGACAGCAAATACTGGGTGGTAGCCACATGGTGGATAGCAGATGACTATCCACAGTTTAAGCTAAGAATGGAAGAAGGATCCAGCCAGTCAAGAAAAATAGGCGTGCTAAGCCGAGAGGTGGCGTCAAATGTAAAGGACCTAAGGTAAAAATCATTCCTATGGTTTATTCTAGGAATCACCAGAAGGTTAATGAGGTTGGAACCTCCTTGTCACAGGGAGAGAGACATACGGTTAGAGATGGGCCTGGTCATGCGGGTCTATTGACCATGGCAAAGAACATAGACAGTTCAAAGCAGGAGAGAGACAAGATCTGGGTTTTATCTGTTTATTTTTTTTTTAAACTGGTTTGTTTTAATGGTTGCTTTGTGGAGAATGTTATAGTGGGAGAAAGACATTTTGAAACTTGCAGTTGTCCGTTGCTGCTGGATTGTTCTGCAGTGATAGCAAAAAAATACATAAAGAAAAATAGAAAGACTGATAGATTTCATGAGTAGAACTGATAGAAACTGTGAAAGAATTGAATATGAACAATGAAGAAAAATGGAACTCTGTGAAATACTACATGGAATGGTGATGCCACATATTGAGACAGGAAAGGCTGTGAAAGAGCATGTGGTAGCAGGGGAGTGCATACAAAGAGTTACATTTTGGACAGGTTAAGTTTGAGATGCATATTGTATGCATGTTGCATATCTGAGCCTGCCCAACAAAGGAGAGGGCTACAGTAGAATTCAAAAGAGAAGGTTAGCACTGATAGAAGAAATGAAACTCTAGCTGGGTATTCAAGGAAAAGCAGGTCTTAGATAATTAAAAGAAGAAGGGGGAGGCACCCACTTATGGGTTGACCTAATTCTGGAGCAAAAAGTGTTAAGTTTGGCTGCAGAAGAGTTCTTGCAGGGATGTACTAAAAGAAAAAATGTTGGAGAAATAAGCAGAGGTCAGATTGAGAGAACCTTTAAATTCAAGATTAATAGTTTAACCATAGGGTAACAGGGTAGAGATGTGGAGTGGGAAGTGTCATATGAAGGAAGTGTCTTATTAAAGCAAATATAACTATTCATGTATAATGTCCAGAGGTTGGGAAAGCATTCTGCTGATATGGGGCTCTCAGAACGTCATTTCTATAATCATGGTGCGAATGGGTGAACAATGGGGCATTAAGTTGGTAGGCACAGAAATGGAAAGGAAGAGAAGGATAAAGTAATATTAGAAAAATAAAAATAAAAAAGAATTGGTGTACCATAGACACTTCTTTTTTTCCCTAACTATGCAGTCTATATTGGCAATGTACCCAAAAATGTACACCACACAAGCCTTGCTTCATGTTTTGTTTCCTCTGGAATGGCAGGCACTAGTCTACACAGCAATAATGCAGACATCAGGACAAAACTGGTGATTGCTGGGCCAGAGAAGTTTCAGCATAGAAATAAGGTATGTTGGAGTACAAGATTAATATCTACTAATTTGACGTTTTGACCAAGGAAACCTGCACAACAAAATGTGTTACACAGATCACATAGCATACCATTTAATCTTTTACTGTTCTGCTTCATAGCAGACCATCTCTAAATCTGATCACTGAAATTTAAAAGTTGTAAAAGTGCAACAAAATAAGCAACTAATGGGAAAATACAGTCATCAGAAAGAGCTAGGTGAACAAGGAAAATTACAAGGTGGTTTTATATTTTAATTTTGGCATTCTTGCTCTTGTTATATTGTTCAAACAGTATTTGGCCTTTAAGAAATCAGTTCTTTTTTGAGGCCCTGTTTACGAAGGAAACGTAATTTAGTGAAGTGGGAGAGGGTTGCGCTTATGTTTGTGCATGCACTCACAGAATAAGAATACATATTTTTATAGGGGTTTGAGAAAATATAGATATTAAGTGCTGATAAAATGGGCCTGAGCAAAACAGGACTATACATAACACATTCCTCCCATGATATTTTATGCAAAATATCAGTGAGGAAAGATTTAAAAATAATAATAAGCAATGTGCTCTCAAAATCTGATGAGTAGGCAGTGTGACTCTCATGGTTCATTTTAATAACTAATAAAAAGATAAGATGAATGCCAGCAATTGCGTTTCATAACGCACACCTTCATTCTGCTGGTGACTGACAAATTATTCCGTACTGCTCCTAGAGTACAATATTAAATCTCCAGATCATTCATCACTTTATAGTTGCCCTGTCCTCAGGAACTTCAGTTATCTCCAGTGCTTACTTTCCTTTAGTAATTGGTGCTTCATTCAAAGTGAAGCCATCTATACAAAGCTAGCTTTGTTTTCATGGGGGTATGTGCAAGCTATATAAATTCCAAACTATTACGCTGATGATTCTACCATATAGCACATCATACAATAAATGGTTGAAGGGTTGTCCCTGGCTAAGCAGGCTGACAGGTTTAATATTAAGCCATAATAAAGAGATGTCACAAAAATAGCCTGTGTCCTTAATATTTGGCCTTTGGAGAGAAGATCTCTGTAAATTGCTGTTCTTCCTTGGCATCTTCTATGTTTACTCTAGACCATATATCAATGTGCCCTCACAAGGCACCATATTTCAATAAGTCACCCTGTTTCCTACCACCCTCTCCCACACTTGCTTTTTATATTCTCCATAAATAGCAACTTGTCCTGTAATTCATCTTCCATGCCTCATTCATCCTAAATCTAAGTTTCTTGGCCCTGTTTTTTGTCATATTAAGATACTGCCCATGGCAAGCTCATGCTTAAAAAGAAAAATCAATTGTTCTGAATCATTTGACTTGAGCTGCTGGGTGTTTATATAATTTATTGTTCACTCCCAGATCAATACATCTTTAATACTAGCATTAAATATTAAAGGCTGCTTAGGGCACCATCCTTAGCAAAAAGTTTGCCCTGTTAATATCAGGTTTTACTTCATGGAAGAATGCTTGAATTTTTTTTTTTTTTAATTTTAAGCTCTAAAACTTAGATTTGCCACTTTGAAGTGGTGGTGAAGAACAAACACTAAGCCTGAGACTAAAAGATAACTAAGGAGGTACAAAAGGAAGAGCTAGAGAGACTTCTGGGGGAGATGACAGAGTAGCAAGCTTCAGGAGCTAGTCCTTCTACCAAAGCACCTATCAAACAGGTAGGGACTGTCTGAACAACTTCTCTGGGGCTCTGGAGACCAAAAGAACACAGCATACAGGGAGGAGTGGGAGGAAGAAGCTAATGGAGAATGGTAAAGAACAGTAAGTAGTTCTCTCCCTGCAGCAGCTGCCAGCACCCATCCCCCACTCTCATTATGGGCCACCTTGGGATCCAATCCCTGGCTGGCTGCTATTGTCAAAAAGGGACATAAAAATCCTCTTCCCCAAGAACAGAGGTGAGCATGGCTGAACACTGACCATGGCTTTGATTAGCAAATTTGGATCACTGGGTCCTGGCTGTGAGCTACTGTTTCAATCCACCCTGAACAAAGGTGGTGGCAGCCATTGTTTTATCCCTTCCTCTGTCATGGGTGGAGGTAGTGGAGATTTAAAGATTCAGTGTCTCCTTATGGCTTTAGGGATCAGGTTGCTGGGCAGACCAGAAAAGCTCAGCTTTAGGAAGCCATCAAAGAGGTTAGTGGCATCCTTCTTGATCCATACCCCGAGGGCACTTTGGAGCTAAATGGTAACTGCTTCCTAGGTCCCTGGCCCTGTTTTGGCTGGGAGATAAGACAACTGGTCTTCAGAGTAAAATCACCAAGATAATCAGATGCCTAGACATGAGCAAAAAACTATAAGTCATACTAAGAAACAGGATGATATGACCTAATCAAGTAATCAAATTAAAATATCTGAAGAGATACAATGTGGAACTAATCAAAGATGCTTAAACAAATCTCCCAAATCAGTTCAAGGAGATGAAGGAAAATATGTCTAAAGAGATAAAAGATAATAATAAGATCCTATGTGGGCATAAAGAAGAATTTGAGACTATAAAAAGAAACATAACAGAACTTATGGGGATGACAGGCATAAAATAGGAGATTAAAATATACTGGAGGCAAACAACATCAGATTTGATCAGGCAGAAGAAAGAATCTGTGAACTAGAAAACAGAACAATTGAAATTTTATAAAAAGAAGAACTGATACAGAAAAGGGTACGAAAAAATGGAGCAAAGTCTCAGGAATCTGAATAATATCATGAAGCATGGTATCTCAGAAGGAAAAGAGAAGAGAAAGGGGAAGAAAGAATATTTGAGGAAATAACGGTGCAAAAATTTCCAGCTCTTATGAAAAACATAAATATACATGTCCAAGTAGTGCAATGTACTCCAAACAAAATAAAACCTAATAGACTTACTCCAAGACACATACTAATCAGAATGTAAAATGCAAAAGATAGAGACAGAATTATGAAAGCAGCAGGAGAAAAGCAAAATGAAGGGATCCACAATAAGACTAAGTGCCGATTTTTATCCACAGAAATCATGGAGTTGAGAAGAGAGTGGTGTGATATATTTAAGGCAGTGAAAGTGAAAAACAGCCAACTTGAAAATTCTTTATCCAGCAGAACTGTCCTTCAAAAATGAGAGTTTAAAATATTTGCACATAAACAGAAACTGAGAGAAGTATCACTATGAGACCTGCCCCATAAGAAATCTAAAGGGAGTTCTGCAGGCTGAGAGGAGAAGACAAAAGGAAGAGGCTTGATATAGAATAAAGAAATGCAGATTATCAGTAATGGTAAATAAAAGGGTAAAAAGAGAGGAAAAAAAAGATATGGCATATAACTATCAAAGGATAAAATGGCTGGAGTAAGTATTGCCTTTACAATATTATCATTGAATGTTAACAGATTAAACTCCCCAATCAAAAGACACAGGTTGACAGAATGGATAAATAAATATGATCCAAATATATGCTGTTTACAAGAGACACACTTTAGATCCAAAGACACAAAGAGGTAGAAAGTGAAAGGTTGGAAAAATGATATTCCATAAAAACATAACCAAAAAAGAACTGGAGGAGCTATTCTAATATTGGACAAAATAGACTTTAAATGCAAAATTGTTGTGAGAGACAGAGAAGGACTCTATATATTTACAAAAGGGGTAATTCACCTAGAAGAAATAACAAACACAAATATTTATGCACCTAACCAGTGTTCCCCAGGGGGCAAACACTGGCAAAACTGAAGGGAGAAATAAACCTTTCTACAATAATAGTTGGAGACTTCAATACATCATTATCATTATAGAACATCTGGAAAGATGATCAATAGGAAACAGAGCTCTTGAATAAAATGATAAATTAACTAGACCTAACAGACATATATATAACATCACACCCTAAAACAGCAGGATATACATACTTCTCAAGTGCACATGGATCATTCCCAGGATAGACCAAATATTGGGTGACAAAACAAATCTAAATAAATTTGAAATATACAAAGCGCTTTCAATGACCACAGTGGAATGAAGCTGGAAATCAACAATAGGTGCAGGACCAAAATTCACAAATATATGGAAGTTAAGCAATGCTGTCTTAAAAAAATCAGTGGATCATAAAAAAGGATCATAAAGGATATTATGAATAACTGTATGCCAACAAATTAGCCAACTTAGAAGAAATGGACAAATTCATAGAAACATATTAAAAGCCTACACTGACTGTAAAAAAAAAAAAAAAAGACCTCAACAGGCCAATTACAATTAAAGAGATTGAATCAGTCATCAAAAATCTCCCAAGAAAGAAACATACAGGACCAGATAGATTCACCAATCATTCCAGGAAGAATTCATACCAATTCTGCTCAAACTCTTCCAAAAAATTGAAGAGGAGGGAACACTACCTTATTCATTCTATGAGATCAACATCACCATAATATGAAAGCCAGATAAAGATACTACAAGAAAAGAAAACTACAGGCCAATTTCTCTCATGAATATAAATGCAAACTTCTTCAACAAACTACTTGCAAACCGAATCCAACAGCAAATTAAAGCAATTATATGCCATGATCAAGTGGGTTTCATTCCAGGTGTGCAAGGTTGATTCAACACAAGAAAATCAATTAAGTTCATACATCACATTAACGATATGAAGGGGAAAAACCACACTGATCATCTTGATCAACAGAAAAGGCATGTGACAAAATCCAACATCCTTTCTTGGTAAAAACCCCGTGAAAGACAAGCATTGAAGGACACTCCATCAATATAATATAGGACTTACACGGAAAATCCACAGCTAACAGTATATTCAGTGGTGAAAGACTGGAAACTTTCCCTCTAAGATATGGAAAAAGATAAGGATGCTTATTGTTACCACTGTTATTCAACATTATGCTAGAAGTTTTAGCCAGAGTAGTTAGGCAAGAAAAATAAATAAAAGGTGTCGAAATTGGAAAGGATGCAAATATCACTATTGCAAATGGCATGATCCTATGTATAGATATACCCCACAATTCTACAAGAAAGCCACTAGAGCTAATAAACACACTCAACAAAGTGGTAGGATAGAAGATAACACAAAAATCAGCAGGGTTTCTATACACTAATAATAAGAAATATGAGGAGGAAAACCAGAAAAAGATATTTTCAATAGCAACTAAAAGAATCAAATATCTAAGAATAAATTTAACCAAGGATGTAAAGATCCTGTCTTCAGAAAACTATAAAATATTGCTAAAAGAAATCAAAGAAGATCTAATTAAATGGAAGGGCATTCTGTATTTATGCATTGGAAGACTAAATATTGTTAAGATGCCAATTCTACCTAAATTTATCCACAAAGTCAATGCAATCCCATGCAAAATTCCAATAGCCTACATTGCAGAAATGGAAAAACTAATTACCAAATTTATTTGGAAGAGTAAGGGCCTCCAAATATCAAAAAGATCTTGAAAAAGAAAAACAAAATTGTAGGTCTCCCACTCCCTGACTTTAAAACATATTACAAAGCTACTATAGTGGTCAAAAGAGCATGGAACTGAATAAGGATATATTTGTTGGCCAATAGAATCAAAGTGAGAATTCAGAAATAGACCATCACATCTATGGTCAATTGATTTTTGACAAGCCTGCCAAGTCTACTTAACTAGAAAAGAATAACCTCTTTCACAAATGGTTCTAGGAGAACTGCATATCCATATGCAAAAGAATGAAAGAGTACCCCTATCTTACACCATATAGAACATTTCTCAAAAGGATCAAAGACCTAAATATAAAGACCAGGAATATAAAACTCCTAGTAGAAAGTATAAGGAAGCATTTTCAAGAGCTTGTGGTAGGCAGTGCCTTCTTAGACTTACACCAAAAACACCAAGCAATGAGATAAAAAAAAAAATAGATAGATACATAGCATCACTTCAACATTGAAAACCTTTGTGCATCAAAGGACTTTATTACAAATGTGAAAAGGCAACCTACTCAACGGGAGAAAATATTTGAAAACCACACTCTGATGAAAGTTTAGCATCCAGAATATATAAAAAAATCCTACCACTCAACAATAAAAAGGCAAACAATTCAAAAATGGAAAAAAGACTTGAATAGACATTTCTCCAGGGAGAAAATACAAATGGCTAAAAAGCACATGAAAAGACGCTCAACATCAGTAGCTATTAGGGAAATGCAAATCAAATCCACAATGAAACCTATCAGAATGGTCCCTATTTAAAAAACAGAAAACTATGAGTGTTGGAGAAATAGAACACTCATTCATTGATGGTGGGAATATAACAGGGTGCAGTGCCTGTGGAGATGACAGTTCGGAGGTTCCTCAGGAAGTTAAGTATTGAATTACCATTTGGTCTGGCAATTCAGCTACTAGGTATATACTCAGAAGAACTGAAAGGAGAGACATGAGCAGATATTTACACATCAGTGTTCCTAGCAGCATTATTCACAATTGTCAAATGATGGAAGCAATGCAAGTGTCCATTAACCAATGAATGGATAAACAAAATGTTATATAAACATATGATGGAATATTATTCAGCTGTAAAAAATGAAGTCCTAATGCATGTGACAGCAAACTCATGGAATTAGAATCCAGAATACAGGCAATCAGAAGATAGACTGGGGTTAAAGAGTGGGGAGTTGCCATTTAACTTGTCCAAGATTTCTATTTACACTGTTAGAAAAGGCTTGGAAAAGGATGTTGGTGATGGTAGCACATTGCAGTGAGTGTAATAACAGATGCTGAACTGTGTAGGTGAATGTGGTTAAAATAGGAAACTTTGAGATGTATATATTATGAGAATAAAAATTAAAAGATGAAACAGTGGACCCTAATGTAAATGATGGACTAGAGTGAATAATACAACCATTAGAATGTTCTCTCCTGAATTATAAAAAATGTATGATATTAATACAAGGCGGTAATAATAGGGTGGTATCTAGGAAAAAGAACACCTAATGTAAATAATGGATAATAGAACTATTTTAATAATCTTTCATTAATTGTAAAAAGGTAACTACTGTTAAAAAATACAAGTTTTTAAAAAGTGCTATAATAAATATTAACAAATGTTCCATACCAATGCAAGGCATTGGTAGTGGGGTAGTATATGGGAATCCTATATTTTATACATTATTTTTTTGTAAACTCATAAATTTTCTAATAAGTATAAAGAAAGAAGAGCTGTCATCTGTTTCAATCTCCTCCTGATGATTTTAAGGATTACCTCATTAGTAGGCGTAGGCCCTTAAGTGAAGCTGAAACTTAGAACTTGGGACCAAAGGAAGCTGTGAGAACCTACAGCAATAAAAATAGCCCATGCTCCTGTACCTATAAACCCACATTCTGGAAAATTCAGAAATATGTGGTGATAGTCCTGAAACCTCAATTGTCACTATAATCCCACTTCTAGCAAAGGTCTACAAAGATGCTCAGACCTAAATTTCATACTGAAAAACTGAAGAGAACAAAAAAGTATGCAGAATTATATTTCTTCATTAGAAGAGAGCATATTCCAACAGTTGGACTGAAAAGATCATTGTGTATTTAAACTGTTGGTGCTTATTACTAAAACATGCTGGCACTCGCCAAGGACTTTTATTTTTATTTGCCCAGATTATATGTTAACGCCATCATCATTTTCTTTGTTCTATAAATGAACAATTCTTATAAGTTCCTTAAGTAGATCTCTTTAAGATTCCGATGTTAAAAGTTTATAAAATAACTTGTAAGGGATGGCCAAAGAAATGTCCAATTCTCAGTATTTATGGTTGAGGAACAGAGTCTGCAGTACATGAAAACCAAGCTGTTCACAATTAGGGCATATTTTAGTTTTCGTGCTGCTTGAACAAATACCATACAATGAGTTGGCTTAACAAAAGGAATTTATTGGCTTACAGTTTCAGAGGCTATAAGGTTTGTTTTGCCAGGGGTCACAATCCTTGAGATTCTTTTGGCTTTCCCCTCACATGGCAATGCATGTGGCGTGGTCTTCCCTTTCTCTTAGGGACTCTGCTGACTTCCAGCTTCTAGCTGCTCCCCGTGGCTTCTCTATCTGCATCCCATTTCCTTGCTTCCAAGGACTTCAGCCCCCATTCAGTTTGGGCAGACTTTAACTAATACCATCTTTTTGGTCCTATTTACAAATGGTTTCAAACCCTCAGGGCCAGGGTTTGGGACCTGAACATGCCTTTTGTAGGGGACCAGTTTCAATCTCTAACTGGGCATTAAGCCAAAGCATATCTTGTGTGTGTGTGTGCACATGTGTGTGGATAAAGCAGGTGTCAGGTCTCCAACTCTCACTTTTTTCCCAATGATCATAGATAAAACTATGCTTTAATGCTCACCAAAGGCCTACAGCCATTTGTGAAATAGGGGCAAGGGTTTTGCCTAAGACCTAAGAGCAGATGATGGCAGGAGGATAGGGTTATATGTATTGTTTGGATGTATTTGAGACTCAAGTCTTTTTCCCCCCAAGTTCCAAAGTACTTAGATTGGTGTGAACAATTCTTCAATATCTGGCATCTCCACACCTCTCTAGACTCTTTTATTTTTATTTTTTCCAGATGCAAAGGTAAAATAAGCCTTTCAGTTCCTTCCATGTCAATAAGGAATTGTGCCACTTCTATTTCTACAGACGTTTTCCTTCTACCTGGAATGCCATCTCTTTCCTTTTCTTTACCTCTACCTGGTTAATTCCTTCTCTTCCTTACTTTCGCATCTTAAACCCTACCCACAGATGCAAAGCCAGTTATATTTCTGGGTTTCAATCAATTTAGGAGCTATGGCATATTAGATCATATTTTATTTTAATATTTTCATGAAACACTATGTTTTAATACATTGAATTCCCTCCACATGAACACAGCTTAGCTGCACAAAGCACTTACTTGTTTCAGGCAAATGCTACAGCTGCAAAGGGAGAGAAGAAACAAACACATCACACTACCACCAGGCATCATTTACTGGTGGCTTGCTATTGAAAAAGTGAGAAATTACAAAAGAAATGCTGGAAAACATGACTCATATAATAAAATGGCTTAACTGAATAGTAAAGGAATGCCAAATAAGTAAAAATGCCACATGTATGCATTGGGCAAATAACATGAATTCAGGGGCTTTGAGCACCAGCTAAGGAATCCTTCTTGCCTTGTTTGCTCTGGTTTCACAATTAGAATTGTCTTCCTTGCTGGCCAAAGCTTAGTACAGTATTAAATGGACATTTAATAAATATTTCTTGAATTTTAAACGAATGACTAAGTGAAGGAAGGCAGGTGTCTGTTCTATTTATTCTGTATTCCCACAACTCTTGTGATAAGGAAGGAATTATTTTGCAGTAGATATTGAAAAATTTTAAAGTCAAATTTGTCTTGTTTACAATTTTTAACTATAGGCAAAAAACAAATGTAAAAATGGCCAACTTCAGCAAAGGAGATTGTTTTTTAATATGCCATGGGTTCAGAATCAATGGAAGGCTGAGGGACTAGACTTCAAAATCACTAGAAAAATAATTAAATTAAAATAAAAGGCAGGAATTCAGAGGCACAGAAGCTGATGGCTTGTAATCATATTTAGGCTACTGATTCTATTCCTTCCTCTTACTATTTTTGAATTGCAGCTTCCAACCACTTCTCCCTATACTTGTGTATCTTACAACTGGGAGAGAACACCTAATTGGTCAAAATAAAGCAGCATGGCTAGGTATGCTCTGTCTCTGTTCAGCTGAGGGAGTGAGGATCTGTGACTTCTTTAAGAGAAGGCATAAACTTATAATTTTCCTACCACGAACACTGTACAGAGATCATTTCTGAGCAGGAAATCAAAGAATTATAAAGGAGAGATAAAGGATCCTGGGCAACCAATATGTATATAATATTTTCCTTTTTTTTTTCTTGGCATGGGCAGGCTCTGGGAATCGAAATTATACATATAATAAAATAATCTATCTCAATGATTAATTTGAATTTATAACTGATATTTTCTTATTCGGAAATTAACCATAAGCAATAGAATATAGACATTCCTGTTTTCTGAGAGTAGACTATTCAGATACTCTTATTCTAATAATTTTATATACTACATTTTGCATTTACATTTGTATCCAGGAAAAGTTTTTTTTTTTCACTCTTGTAGTTGGTAAAAGGTAAATAAATGTTAATGACAGCACTTTTATTCTGCCTTCCTTACAGTCTTGAAATATCAAGGAAGTTTCTCACCAGCAGCTTTGCTCACTACTCTGTACTATTAAGTTCCTGAAGAGCAGAGGCTGTTTTGCTCCTTCCTTCATCCTCCATGTTAGAACAGAGCCAGGCATCAATGTTCAATAAACACTTGCTGAATGTTGAATTATCCAAGGTATACATTTAAAAATACTTCTTGAGCTGTTGCTTATGATATAAAAAACAAAAACGGAAACAACTGCTGTATCCTTTAAAGGAGAAATAATAAATGAATTTTGGTTTATCTACAACCTTGAGATGTCTATGACATATTCAGCGAAAAAAAAGTGAATAGCAGAAAAAACGTAGAGTAAATGATATTTTTTTCGCTATGCGTATATGAATAGTTACAAATGCAACTAGAATTTACCACTAAGGGTAGGATCAAAAGGGAAGAACGAGAATGGTCCTTTCACTTCTTATTTGCATAATTTGTTTTAAAGCAACAGCTTTTACGTTATTACAGAAGCATGTTCATTGGAGAAAACAAGAAAGTGTTGACAAGCAAAACTAAAGAAAAATCAGATTTTCATCACCGTTTTAACTCTTTAGTGCATATTCTTAAAAAATGTGTCACTACAGAATTATTTCATTTGGGGGAAAATGAAATAATTCTGTAGTGACACATTTTTTTCTAGTAAATGGCACTATCTTTCAATTTTAGTGAATTTTAATCTCATCTAATGCATAGATATATTGACAGTTAGACCACATCAAAAATCAGTATTTTATTCTAGGAAAGACACAGTTAAGTAAACAAGAAGGTAAGCCTTACATTGGGAGAAGAAAGTCACAATACACACATATATCTGACAATGGACTTCTGTCCAGTATATATAAAGGATTCTTACAACTCAATAATAATAAGATAAACCTCTTAAAATATGCCAGAGACCCGGATTCGATTCCTAAGGCCTGCTCATGCAAAAAAAAAAACAACCTCAAAATAAATGGACAAAGTATTTGAATAGACACTTGACAAAAGATGATACATGAATGGCCAATAAGTACATAAATATATACTCAATATTATCAATCATCAGAGAAATAACAAATTAAATCCACCATAGCACTATGCATCCATTAAAATAGCTAACATTTTAAAAGACTGACATTATCAACTGCTATAAGCACCTGGAACTCTCATACACTCCTGGTAGGAATATAAAATGATACAAATAATTTGGAAAGCATTTGGCCAGTTTCTCATAAAGTTAAACATGCATAAAACAAATTTTTCAACTATTTCAGTCCTAGGTAATTTTATCAAGAGGAAAGTAAACAGAAATCCACAGAAATGAGCTGTACATGAAAATTCATAGCAGCTTTATTCATAGTAGCACAAAATGTGATCAATGGTATTAAAATTTGATTTTAAATCATGGACTGTGTATCACACCTAGTAGCCAACTCTGAAGCTGGTTTAAGGGAATCAGGAACTTCTCAACATCTTGATTGTCTAAATTGAATGTAAACATATTGGAAGTCTCAGATTCTTAATAGATAAACCATTAGACTCTCTGTGATATTAAGCTTGGACATACTGGTCCTATATTTGGTCATTCTCACTGTCTGTTTTTTCCCGTGTACCCCAGTTCTGTTTGGTTTCAACATTTGACATGTGAGTTTTATGTGGTTTAAGGGAGGAAACCCTGGACTTAGAGACAGAAAGAACTTTGTCTTTTATCTGGATCTCTCACTTTCTCAAATATGCACATGCACACACAAATATTGCCTGACAATCATGGGCAAGTAACTTAAACTCATTTGTAAAATGTGTGATACCAGCCAACTCTCAGGATTGCTGTGACTATTAAATGAGATAATGCAAAATGGGAAACACTCCATCAATGTTAGTTATTTGCAGTCTTCAAGACCAGGGATAGAAGGCTTGACAGCAGGTCACACAAAACTAGATGACACATGGCCAATCCCGTACTGACTTCATAAGAACAAAAAAGAAAGTTAGCATAAAGGCGATCTAAAATCAAGACTTTGAAACGTATAAGTTTTCTATAAATACTACCTTGTTCTTAAGATAACTTGAGGTTATAAGGCTGCAAAGTTTTTTGTCTTTGTTTTTGTTTTTTTCTCCAATGCTCTTGGAAATGCAGCCTGAAAGATGTTGGAAATAATGACGAGCATGGTTAAGTATCCATTTCCCATATTCTGAAGTCATCCCTGAAAATACCATTTCCAGTGGCAGCATTCCAGGGATCAAGAGCATACAAGATGTCTGAGCTCACTCGCTGGCTCAGAATGAGCAACAGTTCCACTTTAGTCCTGATGTAAGGAGCTGTCACTAAATTGAGGCTTCTGGGCTTCTCAGGCTAATGAAAAGAGAAGAAATGAAAGGAGCAAGAAGGGAAATTTTGAAGGAGACTTAGAGATTTAGAAATAACATGTTCCAATAACTTAAATTTATAGATAAGTTTGGGAAGGAAGGGACCAAGGAAAGTAGGAAAAAGGGAAGAAAGAATAGTTTTCACAGAACACAACTGACCCATTTTCTACTCCTAGAAATTTGCCCCTTATCACTTTCTTTCTGTGAATTTACAGTGACGAACAGTATACCAAAGTCATTATCTTAAAAAGCCCTTGAGCGTAAACATTGCTTATATTTCAGTGATCAGTCCAGGGAAATTAATTTTTTAATTCTTCAATTCCATAAGTTTGAAATGCTACCAGTCACATATTAAAAATGCTGATTATTATATATTGCCTTTGAGATTTTTATTAATATGGATAGGGTTTCTGTAATGATGTAAAACTATGTGAATACATAATTTGGCTATTTTATATCTCACATGAACAAATTTACAATTGGTAGACATTGATTTTGCTAATGCCTAGGCTTATGATTTTGGTACAGAAATGGACCTTGGAAATTGGCTTTACTCTAGAAATAGTGCATATGATGGGGAATAATGTTATAGAACACAATTTAAACTATCATCTTTATATTTACTAGGTGTGTAATCTTGCATAACACACCCCTGGACTCAGGTGTAAATTTACTAGGTGTGTAATCTTGCATAACACACCCCTGGACTTAGGTGTAAAATTTCTTCTTCTGAAAAATGAACATAATTCTCTTGCAGCATTTGTACTCATTACACTGCTAAATGGGCAAGACGTGGGACAAGTGATTGTCTATCTCTTTGGCAGCATCACCTTCCACATACCACCAGATCCTGACCCCTAATCGCTAATGCTGTGGACAAACAGATGATCAAATGTTTAGCCAGTGAGGATTACTAGTGAAACCTAACCTTTGTTCTCACCCATTCCCCCTACTCTTTCTCTTACTCACTCTTTCCTGTCAAACTGGTTCCTTTGAAGTCCCTCGAGCAGGCCAGTATATATACTCCCATGTAGGATCCTTCACATTTTCTGTTTCTCTACCTGGAAAGCTTTTCACACAGCTGGCTCTTAGGACTTGGCTCAATATTTACCTCATCAGAGAGGTCTGCTTGACCATTCTATATAATGTAGTACCGTGCTCCACCCATTCTTTTCTATTTCCCTTTACTCTGCTGTATCTCTATCTTTTTTATGGCCCTTACTGCCTGGCACATTTTATGTTTCTAAATTGAGCAGTATTTATACATACATTATTATCATATGTCTTCTTTATCTCTAATGTAATATCATTGAGTGCAATAATTTTGGCTGTTTAAAATTAGCCAAAGAGATTACATGTTTATTATTATTCTCAGTGTCCAGAAAAGTTCTTGTCATATAACACATATCAACAAATATTTGTTAAATGGTTGAAAGCAGGAATCAAGTAATTTTCCTAAGGGTTAAAAAATCAGGGGATACTTTAACCCTTATTCATTGCAGGTTCAAGTGAAGAAGAAAATCTAGATTCTGAATTATTATATTATTATATAAATTTATTCATTAGAATGTTTTACATGTACTCCAGAAATATTTAGAAGAAATCTGCTATCCAGAATCTACCAACATAATCCATAAAGCTATGTGCTCAGAAAATTCTTCTCCTTTGTTTCTACAACCAGTTGGCACCCAAGATTTCTGGATAAATGTACAAACCTAAGATTGTTTTGGATGGATTATTTTCTAGCCTTTGCCAGAGATGAACTATAGACTGGTGGTTAAATCATTGTAGGTCTTCCTTTGATACCTTTTCTGGAATATAAATAATGGCTAGTTCTAATGGTGTTTCCATAAATGAAGGATAACATACTACTTAACTATATTTCAGAAATCAAACTTTTCTGACTCTGTTTCTTATTATCTTTCTTAATTAAAAGACCCAAATCAATTTCTTAGAATCCCCTGGCATGGTGATGAAAGCAGTATTGGAATTCTGACAAAGTACCTTTATCCAAGATAACAGTGTTGAGTGAAAGTTTGTTTGTAATCACACTGCAATGTCTGAAAATGAGCCCATTATCATTACATGGAAGTTAATTGATCATTTTATATTTATTCCAATAGCAATATAATATGTTGACTTCAGAAAAGCACTTCCCTAATCCTAATGATGGATAGTAGGTGATTTATGTTCCATGGTCTGACATTTTACAGCAGTAGTCTAGGTAAAATATTAAAGGAGTCCCTCTTAACAAAAAGCTTCATTCATCAAAATCCTGATGTATGGTTGTGAAATTCTTGGCTTCTCAATCCTTTACATGCAGGTATTTGTGGGAAGGAGACTATTTTTTTTGCCTTCTACCAGTGTCAGTTAGTAGCAATTGGATAAAAGTGAAACGATAAAACAAAGATCAAAAGCTCATATCTTTTACTTTAAAAAGCACATTCACCAATAAATCTTTGTATCATCTTGATTGTTAAATAAGCTTTCAATAGATTCTCTAATGGCTTTGAAATATTTATTATTTAGAAGAAAATTAGTCCTATCCTAATTCTCCAAATACTTACCAATCAAAACTATCATTTACTTAATTTTTTTTTTTTTTTTTTGCATGAGCAGGCTCTGGGAATCAAACCCAGGTCTCCAGCGCAGCAGGAGAGAATTCTGCCACTGAGCCACCAGCACAGCGTCCTATTTAATTTTTAGTAACACTTTTAACATTATTGGGTGCTTCCATTGAATGATTCAGAATTTGTTACTTATTTAACATAGAAATTTGCATAATTACTTCTCCTGGAGTGAAGTGGGTGCTGATTGGAACACTGCTGTGTTTTATGTGTCTGCAACCCTGTCACTGAAAAGGAATGGAAGTATAAAATACTAAGAAAAATTCCAGGGAAGAAAATATACATGTTCATTTAAATATGTGCACATATATACACTATTAATGTATCTATAGTTTGGGAGTAAGACATATTTGAATGAGAATGGGGCTCTGTCACATACTAGTTACAAGACTTTGAGCAAGCTGCTTAATTAATATTGGCCCCAAAATGAGGGCAATAGCAACTTTAAGTAAAAGACATAACTTTAAATAAAAGACATAATAGAACATTTGTGTATTTAATAGAATATTTTTATAGGTTGTATGAAATCATGGTTTTGATTTAAAACAAAAAATTTCTCTGAAAATGTCTGAAAAGTGCTCCCTTTAATGCCAGAAATAAAGGAAAAAATATATTGTCCATAGTAACACAAATGTTTCTCTCATGGTAAGGTGAAAGCTGGGAATGCTAAATACTATAAAGTATAAAACAATACAGGTAAAACTGATACCAGACTTGCATTTGCCAACATTTCTTAGTCAATGAAACATCAGACAAATTGTTGTCATGCAACTGGACATTTGAGAGGATTAAACTGGTCATTAGTTCCACTAACCACAGTCCCATCCCCAACCTCTGATACCCCATGTATATTTCTGTAACACTCCCTTCTCCCCTAAGATTTACCATAGTTACCATCATTTCCACATACTTATATTTGGGCCCAAATTTGAAATGACAAAACTCAGAATTATAAAGCACACCAAATATCTCATTATACTGTAAAAAATATCTAGACATCAACAGCCAAGAAAATTATCTAAGACAGAAAGTGTAGCAATCATTGTGATTTTTCTGGGACACATTAAAATCAGTATTTTGGAAAAGTGTAAAAATATCCTATGATCTACTCCTTTATAGGATTAACTTCTTCTTGGTTATTAAAAAAAATGGCGTTTATGATATGTGTGCATGCATGTGAGCATGAACTGCTGATAACAACTACGGAATAGAAAGAAGGACAAAGGTTAAGATATTTTGATTCAATTTCCTAGTCTTAAAATACCATTAAAAAGCAGCTTAAATTGATACTTTGTAATTTTAGGGAAGAAGTTTTCTTCATTCACTCAACCAATTACACTGTATTACTATGCTGGGTACGGGGCTGTGTGCTGAAGATGCAATAGTGAGGAGTCCAGTCCCAGACCAAGCTTCTGCTAGAAGATTCTATGCAAAGTCTATATCTCCCCAGCATCTTCTGCCAATCTTTGCCCATTAAGTTCTCTTCCTTCAAAATTCCTAAATCTATTATATAACATTTTTCTACTGCATAATTTTGTATAAATTTCACTAACATTAATACTACTACTAACAGCAACTTCAGTAAAGACTTGCTGAATAATCTATTCAGGGAGGAGCAGTTGCTGTCTCATTTATTTATTAATTTCTTCACATGAGGAAACAAAACAATTAGGATACATTTGTACATTTGCAGGAGCAATCAAAATTAAAAAAAAATTCATGTTTAGGTTTGTAGTTATTTTATTTTAGGGCTCTTTGCATAATACATCCCATTCAATTATTCTATATTTACTGAAAAAATGGCCCAGTGATAAAATTTTATACATCAGCTGTAATAAAATATAGTTCAATTCACATTCCTCATCAATGTCAGTATCTATAATATATTGTGGAAGGAAATAAAATCATATAGTCAACGGTTTTAAAATATTTTATTATGTGGTTGATGACTTAAATTCCCAACATATTACTAATTTTTATTTTTCTGTAAATAAATGGCTTTCTCAGATATTTTAGTGCACCCTTTATTTTGACAAAATTGTATTTCCCCATGGTAAAATATAATTTGAAGTAGCTTTTACTTTCTTATTGCAGTGCTCTCAACTTCATACAGCCATGTACTTAGACACTTTTTAGATATGAAGTGCTGTTAAAACAATACACCTTAAGTATAAATGAAGTGATTTGAAGACCAAATCTATAATAGAGCCATCTATTTTTACACAAATTACCCACCCCCATCTCCGTAGCACACCTTAATGTGCTAGGTTCAATATAGCTGTTACCCTAATAAAAGTGGGCTGTTTGGCTCTTTTTATAAAACTGATATCAGTACACACACAACCCCTGCTCTGCCGTGCACACACACTTGTACAAGCACATGCACTTGCACACACATACAGACCTTATTTTCAGTCTTAGAACACAAATCAATGTAGAGCAGTTTTTATCCTGAAAACAACATTTCATTCTAAGAAGAGTTGAGTATTTTTTCTCTAACAACACCTTAATCCATGCCATATTAGCTATAATGTCTCACTATTAATTCTACAGAGTAAAGGATGTTAAACTAACTTTCCTTCCAAAATTAATGAATACCACACAAAAATTTTAGTTCATGAGAAAAGTTTAGTTTTGAATGAACAAACTCTCCATAAAATATCTGCCCATGAATATATGCAAATTTATATTTGTGAGAATTTACTTTAGAATCTAAAGTTTATTTATAAAGACTTTAAATTTCTTTTCCCATTTTTCTTACATACCAATCTCTAAATTCATATTAATTTCATCAGTTGGAATTCGTGGTCAAGCACTATTTGCATTCTTTGGTTTATATTGGATTATCTTATTAGTTGAAGAAAGCGAACATTATTCAGACAATGATTAAAAACCACAACCTGCCTTCCTAATTGCAATGGATGAGTCAAAGGCTTAAAGTTCAAAATTCTGAATGAGTTATCAAATTTTCCTATCATGAGCCCCCTTTACATCTCCTGTTACTTGCATCTTGAATTTGAATACTAGCTCTGCTACTTCCCAGCTGCTTAATCTTTCCTTATCTCTTATCATGGAGAATAAGATAGCACAACTCCTGGGTTGTCATACCGATTAAAAGAGTTTGCGTACATAAAGCATTTGGAATAATGCCCTATATACAATAAGCACGAAACAATTTGTTGTTATACTATTATCACTGCTGTTCCTGCTGTTGTCCTTTGCTTTCCCAAACAAGAGAAAAGCAAATGTTGGAGTTAATATTTTGAAGCTTTTTGTTCTCTTGATACAAACTGCATATCAAATAATGGAATCACTCAGACTCATGGAATCACTTCTGAGTTCTTCAAATCCTGAGAACAGTTTAGCAAAGAGAAAATGTGTTTCTTACTTCTATAGCATCATTGATAACATCTTATAAATAACCACATTAATAATAGGTCTTAATATATTTGGATCTAGAATGCAACAAGAGTAGCTGCAGATAAATAGCTTATTGATTTATTACTTCATTATCTTTTTCAAGATAAGCCAGTGATATTAATTAAAATCACTCTATAATATTATATTACTACTCTCTTTCAAAGTACCTAGTACTATTCTCTCAAATTTAAATTGGATTCATAAAATAGTCAGACTGTTCCAATACATATAATATAATTTAGTCCACCCTGTTTTTAGGTGAAGAAAATAAGTTACCAAGAAACCAAGAGGCTTCTAAACCTCAGAGATTACTAGAAGATGTCTAACTACATGCAGGTCTCCTGACTCATGGTTCAATTTTCATTTTTAATCTATTATCATGTTATTAGACACAGAGTCGATATAAGAACTATCTACCTAATAATCTTGGTATTTTAATGGCAGCCTACATTTAAACCTACATTTAAGATATTATTGTGCCCTCAATATAATCTGTTAAAAAATTAATGGCAGCCATAAAAATTCTAAGAGTAACTTGTATATTCTACCCAGAACGACATACTTACTACCTTCCATGAGCTCAATTCTTATGGATACTTACAGAAAAAAAGTCTAGTCTACTTCTAACCCTATGGACTTAAATCTTTTTCAAATATTTAAAACTCTTCACTTAGTTACATAATATTCTTTGCTTCCATAATTGCCCTTTCCATTATTACCTCAGTAATAAGAAGAAAAAATGCAAAAAGTTATGAAGGTAGAGCACAAAAATTAGAAATAAATGACACAAGACACTTTTGAGTAAATCATTGTTGGGGGACATAAAGACTAGAGGGCATTTATAAAAAAAGTTCATTGATTATGAAATTTTAACTATCTTCACAAGGAATTTGATATTTCTTAATATGAAATTTCCAGTTTTTGCTGCTAACTCCAACTAGTCCATAGTAAGTATATTTGGCATTGTCAAGAGCAGTCAACAGTATGACCTGGCTGATCTTGGAATCAGATCATATTTACTAACTGTGGGTTCTTGACCAAGTTATTTCACTTCTCCTAGCCTCAGTTTTCCTTCTGTAACTCAGAAGTATTGATAGCATCCTACCATCAAGTACGGAGGAGCCTATGAAACAACCTACACAAAAACAATGCACTTGGCACAAAGTAGACGCTCAACGAACATGACTTCCCTTCCCCTTTCCCTGATGCCAGCTGGCTAGCAGATTGCATTAAACAAAAAAAAGGAAGCTATGTTCTCCTTTTTCCAGACAGCTGGTAATCCAGACATCATAGACCTTCTACAAACAATGTTGACTTATTTTTGCCACAGCTGATGTATTCTTAATGTGCTCTGCCAGTTCCCCCAATGGATTGAATTCATGGCCATGGAATAGTTGACTTGTTTTTCTACATTGCTCCTCATTATATGAGACCAGATTGAGGCAAAATGCAGTTTTAAACATTTTTATACATATCATGGACCTGGAGGACTTCATTTATTGCCTTATAATAGCAACAGCAAAACATTTTACATTGCTAATGCTCAACACAGCCATATGATGCATACAATATTATTTCTTCCAACCTGTGGATGAGGCAGTTAAAAAACAACAACACAGGTTAAGTAACTGGCCAGCATCACTGGGTAGGAAGAGAGAAAGTCAGAGTTTGAATCCAGATCTCCCAACTCCAGATCCTGTACTCTAAATTCATAGAAGTAAAAGAGTTTGACACACATATGTGGTGAACGCAGGCTTTAAATGCCCATCTACTTTCTATACCTCTAAACTATCAGTGTGGAGATAGAACTCATCATTAAACACCTGATAATACTAATAATGCACTTATTTCAAAACAGAAATCCTGAAATTACCTCTCAATGGGTATGTATACATCTCCTTTCATATTCTCAAGTACAGTCACGCAGGATACACATTCAATAGAAAGTACATTTTCTATTATATCTAAAATATTCAAACGTTTTAGAAATATATTCCTGCTCTTTCTGGTCTTTCTTAGCTGTGAAGAAGGCCTACATAAGCAGACTTGTGTGTATATGTTTAGAACAGCACCCAGTACATAGTAAGAACTGCATTTGTTGGGTTGTCATTTGTTAGTTACTATCCAGAAGCTGCATATTATAGTATTTAAGAGCTCAGACTCTGGAGCCAGACTTTCTGGGTTCCATTTCCTGCTCCATTCTTTAGTATCTGAGACCTTGGGTAAGTCATTTATCCCTTCAGTTCCCTCATCTATAAAGAGGAATGTTATTTATCTTATAAGATAATAGTAAGGATTAAAGAAAGAGTTCCTGGTTTTTATATATATGGCATATATATAGCAGACTTCTTTCTGTTATTTCTAATAGAATCATTCTTCAACTGAAATCAGACTTAGAAGTTATCCAATACATAAAACAGCTAAAAGTCAATTTTATCTGGTTGAAATGGTGAGGATGATGCCCTCTTGCTTCACCTAAGTGTACCAGCTTATAAAATACATTTGGTGGCTCAGTGGCAGAATTCTTACCTGCCATGCCGGAGACCTGGGTTTGATTCCTGGTGCCTGCCCATGCAAACAACAACAACAACAACCACATTTGGAGTATGCATTTTGTTCAGCAGTATTTTACAGGGCCTAGACACCAGCTGGGTGCTTGATAGCAGTCTGTAGAATTGAAGTGTGGAATTTTGATGAAGCAAGAATTTAAGAGCTAGAGACCTCTTTAGTCTTGAGGCCAAATTTGTTGTACCCAATCTCTATTATTTGATAGCTGAGGTTGTAATTACATCTTTTTTAGGTCTTTAGTTGTTTCCTTAATTCTAAAATGGAAATGATATTATCACCTGCTTTAAAGAGTTGTGTTGGGGTAAATAAGTGTGCAGTGAGATTATTTTTATTATCTCAATCACACACAAGTCCCAAATTATTGGTGTCAAAAAAACCTAAAAAAGGGGGCTCCTCCTTCACAACTACCTCCTCCCTTAAAGATTTGTCTGAAAAATACAGAATTATAAGAAATCATTTTCTAAGAAAATTATAGCATCCTCTACTTTTGTAGAAATAGAAAATCGTTTAATGTACCACATCTGCTTAAAACACTGACCACAATAGTTGATTTCAGATTTAAATATCTACCATTTTAAGTAAATAACATCATTTGATACAGCAAAAATTTGTATTGAAAGGTAGGTAAGTCTGCTGAATTTTAATTAAATTTATATCAATGTTGAAGAGCATGTCTAGTTATTTCCACAGAGACTTAAAATGAAAACTGCTGAAAATTTATAATAGATTATTATCCATATTACTAAATATCAGTTGTCTTAAAGCTATCCATAAAATTAATTACAACTGAAAGTTTTGCAATGCATTCTACCACAGAAATATGACGCTATATGAACTGAAAAGATGTATTCCAGAATATTGAGTTCACTGGTGAAAAGATAAGTATTGCAAAATCATTTATTCCCCTTACTATTAGAAAATATTTTTAGAAAGATTTTATAAATAGAGAAGAAAGCTACTCCTAATGCATTTCATACTACCTTCAATCACTATCCCATTTTTCTAAATTCTAAACTTGAATTATAATAGTGAATTTAAGTTTTCTCACCTAATATTATGAGATTAAAGTGTGCCCAATAAGCAAACAAAATATAAATGTAAAAAAGCAACTCAGAAAAAGTAATGGAAATAAAAACTGTGCCATGATATGGCATGGTCCTATTCAGTTTAGTGAGTCTTTCCATACTTGGAAAAAAATAGCAAAGAATTCACTGTCTATCTTAGAAGCTTTCTTATAGGACTCATTCTAACTCTTTTCAGAAGTAAAGCTTCAGAAGTTGCCAGAATTTAAGTGTAGTTTGTTTCTTTTTTGACCAACCACTGGGAAGATCAAGTGTGGGAGAATGTGCCTCTTTTATCTTGTCTTTAACCACATAGTATCAGCTAAAAAATATTAAAATGTATAGATAGTCAAATGAATGAGTAGATGCCTCCATTATTCCTGGTTCTGTTCCTAACTCTGTAATCACAGTTTTATGAAGGTGTTTTTTTTT
>PVIY010037044.1:0-24987 GCA_004026745.1 Myrmecophaga tridactyla
CCCCATTCCTGCTTCGGCTGGTGAGCCTCTCCTGTGGAGTTCATCCAGACCCTCCATCGGAGTCGTCAGCTTCGCAGTCTGCCCTGTGGATTTTGGACTCTGTGTTCCTGCGGTCACGTGAGACACTTTTATAAATTTTATATTTGCAAGTGTTCCCTGTTGATTCTGTTTCTCTAGAGAACCCTAACTAATACAAGTACTAAAAATAATTCGAGAAGAAATGGGAAGATTAAATAGACCTAGAACAAGTAAAGAGATTACATTTATAATTATGAAAATGTAACACAAAGTAAGGCCAGACCATGATGGCTTCAATGAGCAATTCTATCAGACATTTAAAGAAGCATTAACACCAATCTTTCACAAACTTTTTTAAAAATAAAAGAGTGGAGATCATTTCCCAACTCATTTTGCATACATCACAGGAAAAGAAAACTAAAGAAAAATGTCCTTTATGAATATGGATTTAAAATCTTCTAAAGATACTAGTAGAATGAGTCCATGAACATATGAATAGGATGAGGTACAAGACAAGTGTGTTTTCCAACAACAGGAATGCCATGTTGTTTTAACATCTGGAAATTCATAATGTTATCCATTTTATCAGTAGACTTAAGAAAAAAACATCATTATCTCAATAGATGCAGATAAACATTTCACAAAATCTAGTGTCTCTCATGTTAAAAACTCCACTAATAAGGAATAGAAGTGAAATTCTTGATTCTGATAAATGTCCTCTGGTCAAAACCTCACAGCTAATATCATACATCATGGTGAAAGATTGAATATTTTAGTACTAAGATAAAGAACAAGACAAGAATATCTGTTCTTGCCACAAGAGTAATTACTAGGGCAATTAGGCAAGAAAATGAAACAAATGACATTCAGTGTGGAAAGGAAGAAGTAAAAAACTAAGTTTATTTCCAGAGGATATGATCATGTACATATAAAATTGTAGGAAATAATCAAAAAAATTATTAAAACTAATAACTAAGTTCAGGAAATTTTGCAGAGCATAGGATCAACATGTGAAAATCAATTGTATCTGTATATTTGCAATGGATAACCAAAAAATGAAATTAAGAAAGCAATTCCACTTAGAATAGCACCAAAAAGAATATAATACTCAGGGATAAATTTGACAAAAGAAGAGCAACTCTTGTACACTGAAAACTCAGAAATTAATTAAATAAATTTAAAAATGCCTAAATAAATACCAAAAAAAAACCTCAAATTAATGGTTTCTAAGACCTAATAATGAGATTTCAGTTCTCCCCAAACTAATTTATAGTCTCAGTACAATCTCTTCAAAATCCCAACTAGCTTTTTTCAACAAATTGAGAAACAGATACTAAAATTCATAACAAATTCAAAAAAATCCAGAAGTTACAAGAATCTTGAAAATGAACAACATTGGAGGATAGCCCTGGCTTGAAGCCAGTTTATGCCCAAGAAAAGTCATTTTCTTTCAATCTTGATCCATTCTTTTGGGGCTAGACTTATTGTTTAGGGTGGAACATTTTGATTTTGTTGTTTCCATGGAGATTTGGCACATGCAATTGTGGCTGTAACCTTTGATTAGATGGAGATTTCACACAGACCATTCAGGGTGTGCCTTGATCAGTTTACTAGAGTCCTTTAAAAGGGGAGACATTTTGGAAAGCCACAGAAGAAAGCTTAGGCACAGACATTTGGAGATACTTGGAGTACCAACAAGAAATAGAAAGCTTAGATGCAGATGTTCAGAGATGCAGAGGAAAATGCCAGAAGTATCCAATAGATCTGAGAGAGATGACAGAAGTAAGACAGGAACAAGGGCCAAAAAGACATTTCCATATGCCTTTCCTTGAGATGGTAAAGTAAGGGATGAAACCCAGAGTTTTGTCCCAGAGCAGCTAAGTCAGGACCCATAAATGCCCAAAGAGAAAGCCACTGGAATAAGAAGCTGGAAGCAACAGAACCGGTAACCAGTAACAGGCAAATGTCAGTTGTATGCCTTTCCATGTGACACACATCAGCCTTTCTTTGGAGTCTAGGTATCCCTCTCTGGATGCCTGAGTTTGGACATTTTCAAAACCTTAGAATATTGGTAGAAACATGGACTCTAAAAATACCTCTTATGAGGCTTTAGACAAAAATGATGAATGTGACAACTAAAAAGAAAGGTGATCTTTGTTGACAGTGGCAGAGAGTTTGCCATAATTGAGTACTGCTGTTTTGGGGGGCAGAATTTGTAGGTGATGACTGGGATACTTAGCTGGAGAGAACTGCAAACTAAGTGTGGAAAATGCAGACTGAGGCTCTCCTTACAGCTTTCAGTAAAATGCAACAGGAAAGGAAAGAGATATGAGCTGAATTATTGGGTAGAAAGAAACCAAAATTGGTGGCCCAGAAAATTCTGGGCTTCTGGAAAGTAAGACTGCAGAGAATAGGACTCCATGTGAGGATTTAACCAAGCATGGTACCAGTCAGCCATTTCTGAAAAAGCCAGTATTGGAGTTATCCAGAAAGGATTTGTGGAAAGCCATATTGTCTGACTGCTATGATCTCTATATACTGCACAGAAAAGCAGCAAAATTTTTATGAGACCTTTATAAATGAAACAACTGCCAGGCTAGGCAGAAAAGGGGCAGATTGAAGGAACAGTTACTTCAAAGGCAGAGCCATGGAAGTTAAGGTCTGAAAATAAACCTTGAGCCAGGAGAGTGGATTGACTCATGCATGAAGAAAGGGTCCGTTTTCCCTGTTGGAAGATGGTGGGCCATCTGCCTGAATATTAGGAAAGAGTTTGGGGCCCCAGTCCTTGGAGAGTGTGGCACACATTCCTGGGGAATTGGGGGAGATCCCTGCTGTGCCATTGTTCTGGAGGGGTTGAGTATGTGCCTTGGAGATGGAAGAGAGTCTAGATCCTGCCCCGATGCTTAGAGAGGTGAAAACCAAGATAAAGGTGGTCTCCCACATGCCCTTCAATATTGAAACCCTCATCCTAGTGTTTAAAAAGAACAGGGCATCTGCGTAAGCCCTTAGCAAGGACAGGACTGCTGCTCTCTGAATACCCAAGTAGAAAGAATCATTCTAATTAAGCATTCTAAATTTTCAAATCTAATGGAGTTTGCCCTGCAGGTTTTCAGAACTGTTTGGGTGTAGTAATGGCTCTTTTCCTTTCAATTTCTCCTTATGGAGATTGTAGCATGCATCCTATGACTGTCCCTCCTTTGAGTTTTGGCAGCAGACAAAGTGTTCTGAGTTTCATAGGTCAACAACCAGAGAAGAATTTTTGCCTTTAGGCAGACCATGCCTGTACCTGCCCTGGAAGTGATATTGTACTGTTTCTGAGCTTGTATTGTAATTCTATTTTGACTGAAATGGCTATGGGTTTTTCTGATATTGTGATCAAATGAATGTATTTTGTATATGGAAAGAACATGGCTTTTGGGGGTCCAGAGGATGGAATGTGTTGATTTGAAACTGTTATGTACACCAGAAAGGCCATATTCTTTCAATACTAAACCATTTTGGGGGGACCAGATCTACTGTTTAGGGTGGAATCTCTTGGATAAGTTTGTTTTCATGGAGCTGTAACATGCACAATTGTGAGTGTGTTCTTTTGATTAGTTTACTTTTGTGGAGATGTGGCACACCCAGTTGTGGGTGTGACTTTTAGATTAGATGGAGATTTAACTCAGCCCTAAAAGGAGAATCTTGATTACTTTTCTGCAGTCCATTAAAAGGGGAGATATTTTGAAAAACCATTGTGGTAGTTAGATTCAGTTGTCAACTTGGCCATGTGAAGGCACCTAGTTCTGTTGCTGTGGACTTGAGCCAATGGTACGTGAACCTCATCTGTTGCTCATTACATCTGCAGTTGGCCTGGAGGCAGGCCTGCTGCAATGAATGACATTTGACTCAATTGGCTGGTGCTTAAATGAGAGAGCTCAGCATAGCACAGTCCAAGCAGCTCAGCATACCTCATCTCAGCACTTGCAGCTCAGCCCAGGCCTTTGGAGATGCAGAAAGGAATCACCCCAGGGAAAGTTGATTGGAACCCAGAGGCCTGGAGAGAAGGCCAGCAGAGATCATCTTGTGCCTTCCCACATAAGAAAGAACCTCAGTTGAAAGTTAGCTGCCTTTCCTCTGAAGAACTAACAAAATAAATCCCCTTTTATTAAAATTCAATCCATTTCTGGTGTGTTGCATTCTGGCAGCTAGCAAACTAGAACAACCTTAGAAGAAAACTTAGGAACAGACATTTGGAAATTCTTGGAGAGCTGACAGAGAGAGAGAGAAAGGTTAGATGCAGATGTTTCAAGATGAAGAGGAAAATGACAGAAGGACCCAAAGGATCTGAGAGAGCCAATTGAAACAAGACAGGAGCCAGAGCCAATAGATATCACCATATGCCTTTCCATGAAATTTTTTGTTTGTTTCCACTGGCCCTTATTTAAGAAAATTTACACAAAAAAAAAACCCAATCCAATGCTTACAAGTGAATCTGTATAAATCCTACATGCCTCTTTCTAATTAAACAAACAGAAAAATGGCTTTTTGACAAGGATTTGTGATGGTATAACAGAGCTTACCTAAATGGCATCATTCTTTCTTACTTTATATGTCATGTTGAAAAATATATTTAAAAATGGAGGAAAGCAGATAACATTCCCATCTCTAAAACTGATTTCCAATTGTTCTTTTAGGCAAACATTCTACTTTTCAGATAAAATCAACATATAATGTGAATTAGCTTTAAAACAAAAGCCCAAATGTTGGAGTCCTGGCATGAATAGAAAGGAAGGACACAAAAAAATTTCAGCTTCACAAAGCTCAAGTTTTAAGTCACATTTGGGAACAAAAACATCAACAAAATATTCTCCTCTCCTATATTCTTTGATATTTTGTCAGAACAGAAGACCAGAGCCAACTGAATAGCATTCATTGCTCCTAAAAAGGGGAAAGGCACCGTTCAGAAATATCAAAGAGTATCTTATTAGGCTAATGGTATAGGATACTTTCATCTTTAAACATCTAAAGATGGATCTTAACCCACAAGTGTGGTCATTCTTTTTCCTACTTGGATGTATCCTCTGTTGTTTAGTAAGTGACAGATAGCTTTCAATATCTGCTGTCCTATGGCAAGGATTCCATTGCCAGGTTCTCAGAAGCTGTACATATCAATTCTTATCAGCAGATGGCAATATTGCACAAGTTAAAGAAAACTGCTTTTATACGGCACAAGAGGAATTCATACAGGGTGGCAAAAAGGAAAAAAGGCTTCTGGGTTCACAGTAGCTAGAATATTAACAGAACAGCCTGAGATTTTAACTACATAATTCACTCCCACTTCTACCTTTGTTCTTTATCCAGGCCATCACAGCAGTGTTCTGTTAATTCCAACATGCTGCTGCTTAACTGCAAGTTACAGGAACTTAAACCTGTAATTCTTGACACTGTGATCAAACAAACCCTATTAAGTGTCAGCAGGGTTAAAAAATTACAAATAACACAATTATAATATTATTCTTTCATCAACTGTAACAAATGTATCAGGCTAATGTGAGGTGTTAATAGGGGAGTGAGGATTTGGGGCTATATTTTCTGCAACTTCCCTAATAAAAAAAAAAGTGTATTAGAAAAAAGAGAGATTACAGAAAGGACCAGTCTTACCCACTTTCCTGGGAGAAACAGAACAAATTTCAAGTGATAGTATTTTTTCATAACTATTTATAAACATGGTTATTCTTATCCATACTTTCTCTTACATTAATACTGTACTCTAATCACCTTATAAAAATTCTCACAGTGAGTCTTGGTTTTGCTTACACAATATGTATTTTCAAGTATTTACTGTATTCCTGATCTTCCCAGATGTGCTTTTTATATCTTATATGTCTTAATAATCTAGACAGCACATAAGGACAGAAATTAAGTCACTAACTGGCTATTTATGAAGAGTTGATAAATTTTACTTATTTATTTGTTATATTAAATATTTAAGCAACCACCTATCTGACAAAAGACTATACTTAGAATATATAAAAAATTTCAAAACTCAACATTAAAAAGAACATGGGCAAAAGACAATAGACATTAAACTAAGATGGCATATAAGCATATAAAAATATGTTCAATATCATCAGCTGTTAAGGAAATGCAAATTATACCATAATGAGCTATCATTGCACACACCTGTCAGAATGGCTAAAATAAAAAATATAATCCAAATGTTGACAAGAATGTGGAGAATAGCCATTCTGGAAAAGAGTAAGGCAATTTCTTACAAAAATAAACATATGCTTATCATATATAACCCAGCAATTGCCCTTTTAGGCATTTTTCCCAGAGAGGTAAAATTTATGTTCACATAAAGACCTGTACATGAGTGTTTACAGCAGCTTTATTCATAATGGCCAAAATCTGAAAACAATCCAGATATCCTTCAACAGTGAATGGTTAAACAAACTGTGGTCTGTCCATGACATGGAATACTAGTTAGTATTAATAAAGAACAAACTATTGAAACATGCAATGACTTAGATGGTTCACAAAGGAATTATGCTGACTGAAAAAAAAAACAATTTCAAAAGGTTATATATTATATGATCCCATTTATGTAACATTCTTGAAATGACAAAATTAGAGAAATGTAGAAGAGATCATTGGTTGAGAGTGGCTGGACAAAGTGAGAGGAAAGGGAGGTACCTAAAATATAAAGGTCAGCACAAGGGATTCATGTGATATAACTGTTTTGTATCTTGTGGTGGTAGTCACACAAATCTATACATGATAAAAATACATCAAACTAAATACACATACAAAAAGAAATATTCAAGCAGTTGAGCACAAATATTTTAATTCTCTGAACAAAATGAGATTTTCTTTAAGAATTATCTACAGTTCAAAGCTCACTTCTATAAGATGCCACACCCTTCACTCTTTTAAGAGATGAAAATTATGAAAGTATATCACAAGAAGGTACCGAAAATTTCAGCTAAGGGTCAGAGAAAGTTAAGGGTGTTTTCACAAAGCAACCCAAAAAAGAGAATCAGAACAAAACAAGTTCAATATGGTCATACAAGTCTTTGTAAAAGGACTAGAGTGGAAGTCCAAGCTGGTGGGCAAATGGGAGAAAGAAAGAAAACATGGTTCAAACAGATCACACGAGGAAACCCAGTACAAATGCTGGCTTTGGCATTATCTAGGTAACCCCTATTTTTGTTGCTGTTGTTGTTATAAGTGACTCTATAACAGTCTGATTTTGCAAAACCAGTCCAAATCCTACCAAGTTAAAAAAGAAGTTTCTCATTGGCCTGTTGGGTCTAGGTGGTACCACATGTACCCCCAACCTGAAAGAAATCAGTTCTGTCAAGAAAGCTCCAACATGCCTTGATGGTGCTGTTGGTAGGGTGTCATAGGCTAGGCACATCCCAGTGATGTTTTGCTGGCTGAGATACAAGGTGGGAGGGGGAATGCACCTTGTTACTCAATCAACTTCTTGGCCTTGAAGAAATGATGCAGGTAGAAGACCTGCCCAGTGGCTAGTCCAATGAGGCAGAACATTGAAAAGATGCTGAAGTACAGGACCTGAGTGCTTGTTGACTCATTGTTATCACGCATCTCCTCCTCTAGCTTCTTTATGTAGGCAAAATCATTAACGATGGATTCTGAAAGGTCCTCTAAGTGTCACAGTTCTACTTCTAAAGGTTTGAGCCTTTCAACTTTTGCAATCTCCTCGTAATTTTTTGCCTCCACTCCATGCTTCATGTCTAGGGTCATGAGTTGGTCAGGTATCCACCCTGTTCCCTTGCTCTCAAAACATACTTCAAACATATTATAATCTTCAGTGGTAAAGGCAAATTTTCCCTTAGTTGCATCTTCCTTGGAGTACAGAATATGGCCAGCAGAATCTGTGATCTTTTAGGTTGTGTTAAGTCACAGACTGTTGGGCATTCTAACACATCCTAGAAATTTTCTGAAAATCAGTAGGTTGTCCCATCTAATTCACATAAGGGTCATCAGATAGATACAGGAGTCAATTCAAAGTGCTCCCAATGGCAAAGCTGGAACAATCTTGAGGTGGGTGCACAGGCCACCTGCACCCCCAGACTGGTAGGTTATCTCATACACTCCTGTCCTGAGCAGGTCCTTGTGGATTTCCTCGAGGAGGCACTTGCGGGAGTTAACAGGAAGATGGAAGGAAATGGTGAGAACTGAGCTGGGACCCAGCAGGAGCAAAAGTAACAAAGCCAGTGGGCAAGGGCCACGCTGGGATAGTAGGCCTGGCAAACCAGACATGGTGTCAGAGACTCATTCACCACCCCGGCCTCAAGGGTGCCGGAACTGGGAGGGTCCACCTGACTCACCTCCTTTCCATGAGATTTTAAGCTACCAGGTGAAAGGCAGAGTTTTGCCCCAGAGCAGCTAAGTCAGGACCCACAGACACTTAGAAAGAAAGCCACTGGAATCAGAAGCTGAAGTAACACAACTAGGAACCAGGACAAGAAGACATCAACTGTGTGCTTTCGCATGTGACACACATTGGCTTTTCTTCAGAGTTAAGTTATCTGTGCTGGCTTGAATATATGGAGGACCCCAGAAAAGCCATGTCCTTTAATCCTCATTCAACATTGCTGGCTAGGAGCTTATTCATTGTTCCAATGGAGATATGACCCACCTAATTGTGGGTCAACACTTTTGATTAAATGGCTTCCATGGAGTTGTGACTCCACCCATTTTAGGTGATTCTTGATAACTTTACTGGAATCCTTTAAAAAAGGAAGTATTTTTGCAGAGAAAGAGAGCACCAAGAGAACCAAGAGAGCCCATAAGCCAGAGACCTTTGGAGATGAAAAAGAAAAATGCCCCTGGGGGAGTTTCATGAAACAAGAAACTTAGAGAAATGGCTAGGAGACAATGCCATATTTGCCATGTGCCTTTCCAGTTAAGACAGAAACCCTGATCTTCATCAGCCTTTCTAGAATGAAGGTAACCTCTTGTTGGTGTCTTAATTTAGACATTTTTATAGATTTGCTTTAATTTGGACATTTCCATTGTCTTAGAACTGCAAACTTGCAACTTATTAAATTCTTTTCAAAATCCATTCTGTTTCTGGTACATCACATTCTGGCAGCTAACAAACTAGAACTGTATCTTTCCCTGGATGCCTTTGTTTGGACATTTTTAAGGCCTTAAAAGTATAAAGTTTTAACTTAATGAATCCCCTTTATAGAAGTTGATTGATTTATGGTGTTTTGCATTAATTGCAGCTTTAACAAACTAAACAAGGATTTACACATCATAATTTCAAAACTCATTATGTCCAAACAATCAAGATAGTGTGGTAGTGATGTACGAATAGACAAATAGATCAAATAAATATAATTGAGGGTCCAGAAGTAAGCCATTATATATTTGACAAATGGGCCAAGAAAATTCAATGGGAAAAGAATTGTCTTTCCCAAAATGGTGTTGGAACAACTAGATCTCCACATGCAAAAGAATGAACTAGTCTCACGACCACATACCATATCAGAAAATTAACTCCTAATGGTTCATAGACCTAAGTATAAGAGCTAAAATTGGAAAAAAAAATCTTAGAGGAAAACCTAAAAGGAAATCTTTGTCATCTTGAGTTAGGCAATAGTTTCTTAAATACAAAACCAAAAACATAAATAACCAAAGAATAGATAAAATGGACTATAGCAAAATTACCAAAATCTATGCTGTAAATGACACAATTAAGAAACTGAAAAAGCAGTGCAAAGCTTGGGAGAAAATATTTGCAAATCTTCCATCTAGAATGCATAAAATTCTATTTCCATTCATTAATAAAATGAGAAGCCAATTAAAGATGAGTAAAGTATTTGAGTAAATATTTCTACAAGGAAGATATAAATAAACATGGATAATTAGCACATCTAAAAATGCTCAACATCAGTAGTCTTTAGGGAAAGGCAAATCAAAATGACAATGATACACCACTTTTGCCCACTAAGATGACTATAACAAAAAATAAAAATAAAAAGTGTAGGCAAGGTTATGGGGGAGTTGAACTGTAACACATTGCAGATGGGAATGTAAAATGTTGCAACCACTTGGAAAATCTTCATGATGGTAAATGTAGAATTAACATAGGACTTAGCAACTCCACTCCTATGTGTATCCCTCTTTCAGTTTGCTAAAGCTCCCAAAATGTAATATAACAGAAAAAAATGGCTCTTATAATGGGAATTTATTAGGTTATAAACTTACAGTTCTAAAGCCAATGAAAATGTCTGAATTTAAGGCACCAGGAGATGATACTTCACTGATGAAAGGCTGTCTGCTTCCACACATGGGGAGGCACATTGTGATGTCTGATGACCCTTCTCTCCTGGGCTCATTTCAAAATGGCTCCCTCATCTCCTGTGGATCCATTTGGCATCTCCTGGGGCATTTTCTTTCTGAACTCTCTGTGTCCTGTGGGTCTCTTCCCAGCATCTCTGGGGTATATGTCTCCCTGTTTCCTTCACTTGGTTTCATCTCTCTAGTCTCAATATCAGCCTGAGCTCTCTCTATATTCTCTTTCATTTTCTTCATAGAGGACACCAGCAAAATGATTAAGACCCACGTTGAATTGGGCTGTTACAGCTCCTCAGAAACAATTCATTCAAATTTCCTCTTCCCCAATAAGTCTGCACCCAGAAGGATGGATTCAAAGAGCAAAAACTTTTCTGGGGTACATAACTGAGTCAAACCAGCACAGTACTCAAGAGAAATGTCTGCACAAAAATTTAAATATGAATGTTGAAAAAATATTATTCAAAGTAACTAAAAATTGGAGAAGCACAAAAGTCCATCAGCTGATGAAGAAAAGAAATGTGCTACATCTATAAAATGGAATGTTTATGGCAATAAAAAGAAAAGAAGTGCTGATATTTGCTACAATATGGATGGCCTTTGAAATCTTAGTGTTAAGTGAAAGAAGATAGTCACAAAAGGCCATGTATGGTATGGTTATGTTTATAAGAAATGTTCAGAATAGGCAAATTTATATAGAGGGAAAGTTGACAAGTGGTTTATTAGGCCTCAAGGGGGCGCTTTTAGGAAGAGAATGTGGGTTAAGTGATAGAGATTTCTTCTAGGATGAAAAAAAAGTCCTAAAATTAGATTGCTCTGATATTCCACAAATCTGTAAATATAAAAAATCACTGAATTCTACACTTGAAATCAGTGAATTTGTTGCTATGAATATTAGTTATCAATAAGGCTCTTTTAAAAATCAACTGTATTTCTAGAGACTGGCAACAAATGCAGAGAAAATGAATTGATTAATGAGACCACTTATACTGGTATCAAAAAGATTAAATACATGGAAAAATAAAAGGTGTGAAGACCTCCACAAATAAAACAATTTATCACTGAAATACATTACAGCACCCTGAAATAAATGGATGGATATATGTGTTTATGGATTATAAGAACCAATATATTAAATACATCAATTTTCAAAAATTTAACCTGTAAATTTTTAAAATTCTCAGTCTAAATTATAGGCAGGGTTGGATGTATGTGGGTGGGGTGGGGGGGTGTTGACAATGTGACTCCAGCTTTTACAAAGAAATACAAATGACCATAAATAGATAAGATGATTTTGGTAAAGAAGAAAAAACTTGGAGCCTTTATATTATTAGATATTAAGATCTATTATAAAATGTCAGTGATTAAGATAGCATACTATTCATGTAAATATGGACAGGTAACCAATAAACAGATCAAAAAATCCAGAAAATGCTCACACATTTAGAGTCATCTGATTAATGAGAAAATAAAACTGCCATTTAGTGATATTCTTTTCAATATTTGGTGCAGGATCACTTGGATATCCCTGTGGAGAAAAAAGAATCCTGACTCCTATCCCTTCCTATAGAGAAATAAAATCTAGACATATTTTAAGTCTGTGCTGGCTGTGGGTTAAGTGATAGAGATTTCTTCTAAGATGAAAAAAAAAGCCCTAAAATTGAAATCAGTGAATTGGTTGCTATGAATATTAGTTGTGAAAGCAGGTGCAAAACATATATTCAATAAGGGACTTACTCCCAGGATATATAAATAACTTGTACAAATCAGTAAGACAACGCAATGGAAAAATGAATAAAATATTTGAACTGACACTTCATATTCAAGTGTCAATAAGCAATTGAAATGTCCTCAATTTGATTAGCTATCAAGGAATTATAAATTAAGACTACAATATAATATCGTTATACACCCACAAGAATTGCAAGCAAGCAAAAAATAAAAAATACTTAGTGTTGGGGAGTACATGGAACAACTTGATCTCTCATTTGCTCCTGGTGGTTCAGCCATCTTGCGATGTTCTTTGGTCATATCTACAAAAGCTGGACACAGTAATACCTATTGACATGGCCATTCTACTGTTAGCTACAAACTCAACAGAAAAGCACATGGATGTTCATCTAAAGTATATAGGAATGTTCAGAATAGCATTGTTCATAACAGCTCGAAACAACCTAAATGTCAACCAGCAAAATAAATCCACAAACGAATTGCTCTTAGGAAATGAACAGAAATTAAATTCTCCTACACAAAATTCCAGTGAATATCACAGTCTTGTAGGGTAAAAAAAGACAGACTGAAAATATTATATGTTTCATTTACGAGTCCATGCACATAAAGTTAGACAACAGGTATAATCAAACTATTGTGTAGAAAGTCATGAAAGTTGTTATCCTTTGAAGGGAGGGGTGCCTTAGTGCACAAATCAGCCTGCGGGGACTTCATTTTCTGTTCTTGACTTGAATGCTGCTTAATAGTTATGCTCTGTTGGTGAAAAACATCAGTCTATAGATTTATGACATAAATATCTGTTGTATGTTTTCATGATCAAATAAACACTGAACTTTCAAAATACTGGCTAACCCATCTGTTTGCTGGGACAGTCATTTTAATTAATGAAGTAAAGTTCTTAGAACATTACTTAGCATTAGTGCTATGTAATATTTATTACCATTATGATCATTATTTTGCCTTTGTACACCTTTATATTGTTCTCCTTGTAACAATGGGCATGTTTCACTTTTTTTTTTTTGCAGGGGGCAGTGCATGGTCAGGGAATCTAACCAGGTCTCCTGCATAGAAGGCAGGCATTCTAACCACTGAAACCTGTGCACCCCATATTTCACTTTTGTAACTGAAAAAAATACAATAAATTAGAAAATAATTTTCAAGAAGATAGATTGATTGATTGAGCAATTTGTTACAAATGTAACCTTTCACAATATATGTGTTTCTATGTCATCTTAATTGGTTGCTTCAATAATAAAGTTATATATTTGAAATGCCTTACAATTCAGATAATTTAAGTCTCAGCTCTCTCACCTTTAAGATAATGCTAATAATAATATATTTCTTATTGGGATTGTGGGGTTAAATGTGGTAATTTATATAAAGACTATATTCACTAACTATGATTATTATTGTGACTATTATGAAAGACATATTTCTATGGAAACTTCACTTTAAAAGTACTGTCACAAATCATTTCTCATTCAAGCTTATGCTATTCATGTGACTTAATTACTATATTAAATAATTAAGTATTAAGAATGCACAACTGGATAATTGAGTTTTAATGAGAATCAGAGTTTGCAACATTGTCCCCACAAATACACCTGCACAAATCATAATCCATGTTATGCTGGATATGAATCCATTTGTAAATAGGATACTTTGAAGTTCTTATTATCAGTTATGGTGTGGCCAAATTGAATCAGGGTGGATCTTAGTCTGAAGGCTTTATAAAGAGAGGAAAATTACACGTGTCAGTAGAAATCAGAAGCAGAAGCCAAAACCGGAAAGAAGCCAGAAATCAGAAGAAACCAGCTATCAGAGAAAGCCACAGGAAGAGGCCAAGGGCATGGCCTTGTGATGGAGGCAGAGATGCAAGTCAAGGAACCCCAAGGATTGCTGCAAGCCAGCCACAAAATGCTATAGGTTCAGGAGAAAATGTGCCTTACTGAGCCCTTAATGTTGGCCTTCAAGGCTCCGAGCCATGAGACAACAAATTCCTGTGGTTAAGCCAAACTGTGTGGTATCTGTCATAGCAGCCCTGGCAAGCTCAGACACTAAATGGCAGGATTCCTTGGTCATCATGCTTTCATCAGATAGCTTGACATATTCAGAAGTCATGATAGAACCCTAAGATGGCTTTATCTTAATTTATTGTATTACTATTTTCACTCAGTCATGATAACACTACTCATATTTTTGTATGGAAAGACACCTTCATAGAAGGATTTTCCATATTTTTCTATATCCTGAAGATTGGAGAATATAGTTTAATTTCATTGGTTCTGAGGACAATATCACCAAGTTCCCTTAACAATGGTTGTGTAGTTGTGTCCAGTTTTCCTTTGTCCACACAGTTTCAAAGGCTCAGAAAAATTTGTGACGTAAGTAAGTTTTTGCCTTCTTTCTCTTTAATCTTTTTAAAGATCTTGGTGATGCCCTGACCTTTTTCCCATCATAATGGAAAAAGATTGTTTTACTTTTTCCAAAGATTTGCTTTTTTTTTTATCAATGTTAGCTTTCTAGTAGTGAAATTTTAGTCACTTGTCCCAGAATTATATGACTGTTATGTGGTATTCCTCATTTATACCACTGAGGTAAGCCCTGTCCTAGTCATTATAAATTCAACTTTACCTTTTAAATTGTTGCTATAAAATTTTAGTGTCAGCCAAGTAATAATATCTAATTTTTTCTTTGAGACTGTTTTTGCCTAGAGAGGTTTTACTAGTATTAGGTAGCAGATTTCTAATCTCTACTAACAGGGTTCCCTAATTCATCTTCAAAGAGACAGCGAATTAGTATTTTGTAACAACTTGTGCTTCTAGAATAGTCCTACCGCAGTAGAATCTTGAATATTTGGAGTAAATTTATCCATCAATAAAGTTGCATCATTTAGTCTAATTAACTGTTTGCCTAGTTTTTTCTTTTTTGTAGAATTGAGCAGGATTGTACTAAAATTATGAAATAAATCAACCTTTGTTTTGATTATTCAAACTAAGTTTTAGCTTTTAAATTTGTACTTTACAAGCTTTTTCTTTCATCCCATACCAGTGCCCAGGCATTAATTTGAACTTTAGGCATTGTCCAGACAGAACTTGAAGAAAAAGATTGAAATTTCCACTCTCAACTATCTCCTAGTTTCCTACTTCCATAGGCAGCTGCCTCCCTCTAGAGAACTGGAATATTCCAAATATAATTTTCATCTGCTGTCACAATTCTAATTGGAGACAGGTGCAGAACCCAAGGTCAGTAATTTCCTAAGGCCTGTAAAGGTTTTTTGAAAGTGAAAGGGAGAAGAAATAGATTGACATTAATGAAGTAGCTAAAAGTTTTCATCAGTAACAATGGAAGTCACAGGCCCTGTGGGAAGTGCCAATTCTTACATCAGTTTCAGCAAAGTGCTAAAATAAATTCTCAGAAGAGGCCTATTCCTAGTCACAATCTTGAAGTGGCTAAAGTTTGATCTGTCTGCTTAAGTTTGTCACTACTACCACTATGTTTGCAAGTATGTGTTTTCCTATTCCTGGATGGGGATTTTCTATTTCTTATCTATGCCTTGTGTAAGCTCAGCCTTTTAGCACAATATCCAATGTTCCAGTTCTCTACCTTGCACATGAACATTTAAATCAGAACCTAAGGATGGTGTGTCCTGTTCTTTCCATACCTGTGTCCAGAGACTAAGCTGAGGTGTCTGCCTGTTACAGGTGCACCGAGCTACATGTGGCCTGTTTGGGGTGGGGCCACTGAAGGGTATCTCACAAGATAGGAGGAAGATCCTTCACACTGATAGGTTGGTAGGAGTAAATGTTCCTCAGTGAAATATGTTTTTTCACATATCAACTTCTATTCCCTTAAAGTCAGAGACTCTCATAAATGGTGCATTTCCCCCTCCCTATCTGTTGGACTGGATGTGATGTGCCTCTGAGGGGCTGATTTTCAGTAAGCCTGTAAACATTTTTATTTCTAAACAACTTTTCCTATGAATAAAAGACATAAAATTATAAATAACTTTGCCATTGTTATTGAGACTTCTAATTATATTTCATTTTACAAGCCAAAGTAACTCTAGGTGCTGGTAAATGGTTTCTTAAACTGGGGAGAACTGGAACAAAGAGACTATTCTGGGGTATAGAATCTTCTGTGGAGAAAACCACAGAGTGTTTCTTTAAAAGACACAACAAATAGATTATTTCTTGTCCTTTCTTCTCTACACTTTGGGGAGCATGTACTTTAAATGTAAAACAAAAGCATCTCTGTAACGTCTTGAGAGTCAGTGGTAGTTATATGAATTTAGTGGAGAATGTTGCCCAAAGAAAGGAAAAGAAACAAATTGAACAGTATGTGATAGGACCAAATAATGTTAAAGAAAAAGGCATGTATGTTTTTCCATAAATTGATTTCCAAGAAACAATAGAGTAAAAAAAATTGTTATAAGACCTAAATTCTTTTCTCATCGTTGTCATTCACTGCAAGCCACACATGCAGGTGATGGATATAAGTAGTAAGTAAGTTAAGGTCATGTGGACAAAGTAGGACTCAAGGTAAATCCTGAAGAAATAGTTGGCTTTTGATAGAGGGAGAATATTCCAGGAGAGATAATCTAGGATAAAACTTTCAGTGACCTTGGACAAAATAGAACCAATGAGGAGGATAGGCACATGAAAACAGACACTGGGCTTAAGAATTTGAGAATTGGGATGATGAAATCTTGATTCCTCCTTCCTCTCCCCTGCTACCCCAAACTAAAGCAAATTTAGTCCCATTGGCACACAAAGACACTTTCTCTCAGGATCTAGAACTTACATTCAACACATTCTTTTCCTCCTGTATCTCTTTCAAATGATTCATTTAACTGACTCAAATTTGTACCTATCAATTGAGCTCATCTTCGCTATGACAGCCTAGGCTCCAACTAGATGCTAAGTGCTTTCACCATTTATCTCATTTAATATCCTGTATACTATCACTATGGCCCTTGTATTATTATTATTTGCATTTTTTTAAATAAGAAAAATAATCTCAGATCATTTAAAGGGCATTTATAAGTCTTTTACTGTGATTCAAAAAAATTTTTTTTGAGGAGGAGCATGGTCCAGGAACTGAACCTGAACTCCTGCATGGAAGGCGAGCTTTCTACCACTGAACTACCCATGCTCCCTCATGATTCAACTTTTATTTTCTGTACCTTCTTCCGGGAAACATTTTGTTTGAAGTTTGGACCTTTTAGGACAGGAGAAAATGATGTCTAAGTAGCGCACTCGATACAGGTCATCAACAATGAGTTATAAAGCCAGAAAGAAATGAAACATATTTATTCACTTCTTAGCTATTAGAATCAACTTCCTTGAGGCAGCTGTTAAAATGGTGAGTTTGAGAACGTTTCATAACTTTTTCTGAGTTTGCAATATTTGTTACAATGGAGATATTTTTAAGATACTATGAGAACTGTTTTAATGAATTTTAATACATCCGTTTGAAAAGAATCTTGAACATGAACAAGCAAATAAATCACTAAGGGAGAAAATGCATGTGGGTTAGGCAAAAAGGCTTTGTGGAAGAGCTGCAGAGATAGCTGGCCACTGGTAGGTGGCAAGAATGAGGTGCCCTAGAGAATGGAGCACATGAAACCAACCTGAGGGCCATAGGTCAGAGGCAGGGACTGGAACCAGTTCCTTACATTCAGAGATAATTTGTTTAAATGTACACAGCTGCAAGCTATGTATCAGGATATATTTCACACCAAATGATAGTACCACTTAATACTTATCATATTAAGTTTTATATAGAAACTGATTCACTTTTTTGTCTCTTCTTCTGTGAATTATTTTAAATCATGAATGGGTGTTAGATTGTGTCAAATGGTTTCCAGCATCATTTGACATGATCATATATATTTTTCTTCTTTAGCCTATTGATATGATGGATTATTTTTATTGACTTTTGAAGTTGAGCCAGCCTTGAATAGCTGGAATAAGTCCCACTTGGTCATGGTGCATAATTAATTTTAGACATTGTTGTATATAATTTGCCCATATTTTGTGAATGATTTTTATATCTATAACCATGATTCATATTGATTTTTATTTTCTTTTCTGGTAAAAACATTGATGTTATGCATTTTCCCCATCCATAAATTATATTCACCCAATATATGGTTGATATTATTATTTTGCATGACTTTCTATTAGATTAATTAAGACTAAGGGAAATATAACTTTAATGTTATCTTAATTAGTTCCTCCTCTAATGCTTTCCCTTTTTTAAATGTATATCTGAGTTTTACCTACATCAGTTTCCCTATCTGTGAAGCAGTTCCTTTAGCATTTCTTGCAAGATGTTTCTACTGATAATAAAGTCACTCAATTTGGTTTGTCTGAGTAAATAAGCCTTAATTTCTCCTTGAAATGTAATTTTGTTTTGGTGTCAGGGTAATGCTATCCTCATAGAATGAATTAGAAAATGTTCCTAGGGCTTTTCTTTATTGAAGACTATTGATTATTGATTACATTTTTCTAATACATTTGGGCCAACTCAGATGATCTTTTTCTCCTGTGCAACTTTTGGTAGATTGTGTCTCTCAAGGAATAGGTCTATTTTATCTCTGAAGCTCTTTAACATTTCTTGCAAGGCAAGTCTACTGGCAATACATTCTCTCAGTTTTAAATTGTCTGAATATGTCTTAATTTCTTCTTCACTTTCTTTATTTTTTTTTTGAATGGGCAGGCACTGGGAATTGAATCCAGGTCCACAGCATGGCAGGCGAGAAGTCTGCCACTGAGTCACTGTTGCCCGCCCACTCCTTCCCTTTTTTTTAACTTTTTTTTTATTGTATAGCATAACATATATACAAAACAAAGAAATAAAAAAGCAATGGTTTTCAAAGCCCACTTCAATGAGTAATTACAGGACAGAACCTAGAGTTTGTCATGGACTACCAAATGATCCTCTTGTATTTTTCCTTCTAGCTGCTCCAGAATGGGATGCTAGAGGGCTTAAATATTTTTTTTATCATCACAATAAACTTTTTTCCTTCTTTTTTGTGACAAATGACATATACAAAAAGCAATAAATTTCAAAGCACAGCACCACAATTAGATGTACAACATATTTCAGAGTTTGATGTGGGTGACAATTCCACAATTTTAGGTTTTTACTTCTAGCTGCTTTTAAAATATTGGAGACTAAAAGAGATATCAATTTAATGATTCAGCATTCATACTCATTTGTTAAATCCTATCTTCTCTGTATAACTCCACCATCATCTTTAACCTCTCCATCCTTCTCTTTAGGGGTGTTTAGGCTATGGCAATTCTAAATTTCTCATGTTGGAAGGGTCTGTCACTAATATGGGGTAAGGAGATGGAACCATCTGATGTTCTAGAGAGGCTGGGCTAAGTTTCAGGACTTATCTGGACCAGGGAACCATCTGGAGGTTGTAGGTTTCTGGAAAGTTACTCTAATGCATTGAACCTTTGTGGAATCTTGTACATTGCCCTAGGTGTTCTTTAGGATTATGTGGAATGGTCCTGGTTGGGGGTTGGCAGGTTATGATAGGTAACAAGGTCTAACTGAAGCTTGCATAAAAGCAACCTCCAAAGTGGCCTCGTGACTGTATTTGAATTCTCTCTGCCACTGCTACTTTATTAATAACACTTCTTTCTTGCTTTTTCATCAGGATGGAATTGTTGATCCCATGGTGCCATGTCAGGATTCATCCTTGGGAATCATCTCCCGTGTTGCCAGGGAGACTTTCACCCTGGGATGTCACGTCTCATGTAGGGGGGAGGGCAATGATTTCACTTGCAGAGTTGGGCTTAGAGAGAGTGAGACCACATCTGAGCAACAAAAGAGGTCCTCCAGAAGTAACTCTTAGGCATGCCTATAGGTAATCTAAGCTTCTCCGCTACCTACACAAGCTTCACAAGAGTAAGCCTCCTGATCAAGGGCATGGCCTATTGATTTGTGTGTCCCTAATGTTTGACACAGTATCAGGGGATTCCCGATGGTAAGGTTTAATAGTTCCATATTTTTCTCCCATTCCTCAGTGGATTTTGCTAATACTTTTTGATTATGGGCAGGCTACTAAATGCAGGGTTGATACATCCTATCACCCTTGCATCCTTCAAGTCCTTAAGAGTGGCAATAATCTCTGCAATCACTCCAGGAATCCATTATTGCTTCTGATTTACTATTTTGCTAGGTAGGTGCAATTCTAGTGACTTCCACTTGGCCTTTCCCACCATAATAGCCCTCACTACATGAGTTAGCAAGCCAATGTAGGGATTAAACAGTTGCTCAGCATGTCTGTTCCAATTATACATTCTGGAACTGGGGAAATAACTACAGAATGTGTCTGGGGGCCCACTGGATGCAATGTGAGACAGATCTGAGCTAAAACTCCATCAATTACCTGATCTCCATAAGCCCCCACTCTGATTGGTGGACCAGAGTGACATTTTAGGTTCCCTAGAATTAATGTCACTTCTGAACCAGTGTCTAATAATCCATGAAATATCTGACCATTTCCTTTTTCCCAATGCACAATTACCCTGGTCAAAAGCCATTGGTCTCCTTGGGGAAGGCTTGGAGGAAGACTAATAGTATAAATTTGTGGCAGTTAAACAGGGTTGTCCCCCAAAGGAACCTGGCCTCCCCTTCATTCAAGGGGCTCTGGGTCAGTAAACTGTCTGAAGTTTGGAAATTGATTAAGGGGCCATGACACTGTGTTTTTGTAATTTCAGGTTAAACTTCTGTTCACTTGACCTAGAACGGTTTTGTTTATACAGCTCAAACAAGAATTTAGTAGCCTGCTCATCTATTGTATCTCTAGGTACCCCATGATTTACTAGCCAATGCCACAAATCTCTGCTAGTCAGATTATTTTGACTCCTGTTTTGAGTTTGCGGTCTATTATAATAGCCAAGTCCACCCTTCTTTGGTGATTAAGTGCTGCCACCTGGCTTCTGCCAGCTTGGGATCTGGTTACCCCTATTGTGTTTAAGGATTACAGTTCAGTGACAGCAGTGCCCACAGTGATTTCCATCACATCCCCATTCAACTCTCCTATTTGGCCTGTGAAGGAAACAGATCAGTCGTGGAGGATGACAGTGGATTATCCTGAGGTCAACCAGGTGGCAACTTTAATTGCAGCTGATGTTCTGGATGTGGTATCATTGTTTGAGCAAATCAATAAATCCCCTGGTACCTGGTATGCTACTATTGATCTGGCAAATGATTTTTTCTCAATAGTTGTTAGTAAGGACCACCAGAAACAGTTTGCTTTCAGCTGGCAAGGTCAGCAATATACTTTCACTGTCCTACCTAAGGGGTACATAAACTCTCCAGCCTTATGACATAATCTTGTCCACTGGGACCTTGGTCATGTCTCCCTCCCACAAGATATCACACTGGTCCATTGTATTGATGGTATCATATTGATTGGACCTAGTGAGCAAGAAGTAGCAACTGCTCTAGACTTACTGGCAAGGCATTTGCATGTGAAAGGATGGGAAGATAAATGCAACAAAAATACAGGGGTCTTCCACCTCAGTAAAATTTATAGGTGTCCAGTGGTGTGGGGCATGTCGAGATAGCCCTTATAAGGTGAAGGATAAGTTGCTGCATCTGGCCCCTCCTATGACTAAAAAAGAGGCACAATGCCCAGTTGGTTTCTTTGGATGTTGGTGACAACATATTCCTCATTTGGGTGTGCTACTCTGGCCCATTTATCGAGTGACGAGAAAATTTTGAGTGGGGACCTGAGCAAGAGGAGGCTCTGTGACAGGTCCAGGCTGATGTACAAGCTGCTCTGTCATTTGGGCCATATGATCCAGCAGATCCAATGATGCTAGAAGTTTCAGTGGCAAATCGTTCTAGTTTGCTAGCTGCTGGAATGCAATATACCAGAAATGGAATGGCTTTTAAAAGGGGGAATTATTAAGTTACTAGTTTACAGTTCTAAGGCCAAGAAAATGTCCCAATTACAGCAAATCTGTAGAAATGTCCAATCAAAGACCTCCAGGGAAATATACCTTGCTTCAAGAAGGCCAATGAAGTTCAGGGTTTCTCTCTCAAGTGAGAAGGCACACGGCAAACACAATCAGAGTTTCTTTCTCATCTGGAAAGCCACGTGATGAACATGGTCATGTTTCCTCTCACCCGCAAGGGCACATGGCAAACACAGCTTCATCTGCTAGCTTCTTCTCCAGCTTCCTGTTTCCTGAAGCTCCCTAGGACACATTTTCCTTCTTCATCTCCAAAGGTCATTGGCTGGTGGGTTCTGCTTCTCATGGCTATGCCATCCTGGTCTTCTCTCTCTGAATCTCTGTTTCTCCAAAATGTTTCCCCTTTTATAGGATTGCAGTAAACTATTCAAGACCCACGCAAATGGGTAGAGACATGCCTCCACCTAATCCAGCTTAACAACCACTCTTGATTAAAATACATTTCCAGTGAGATGATCTAATTACAGTTTCAAACATACAAAGCTGAATAGGGATTAGAAGAAATGGCTGCCTTTACAAAATAGGATTAGGATTAAAACATGGCCTTTCTGGGTACATACATCATTTCAAACCAGCACACAAATAGAGATACTGTTTGGAGACTTTGGCAGGACCTTATAGGAGAAACTCAACACAGACCCTTAGGATTTTGGAGCAAAGCCTTACCATCTGCTGCAGATAAATACTCTCCTTTTGAGAAACAGCTTTTGGCCTGCTACTGGGCCTTAGTAGAAACTGAACGCTTAACCTTGGGCCACCAATTTACCAGGAGACCTGAGTTGCCTGTCATGACCTGAGTGTTGTCTGACCCATCAAGCCATAAAGTTGGGTGTGTGCAGCAGCACTCTATCATAAAATGGAAATGGTATATACAAGATAGGGCCAGAGCAGGTTCTCAAGACACAAGTAAGTTACATGAGGGAGTGGCCCAAATGCTCATGGTCTCCACTCCTGCCACATTACCTTCTCTTTCTGAGATCAGAGCTATGGCCTCTTGGGGAGTTTTTTACAGTGAATTGACTTAGGAAGAGAAAACTCGGACCTGGTTCATAGATGGTTCAGTGTGATATGCAGATACCACCCAAAAGTGGACAGCTGCTGCACTACAACCCCTTTCTGGGGTGTCTTGAAGGACAGTCATGAGGGGAAATCCTCCTGGTGGGCAGAACTTTGAGCAGTGCATCTGATTGTTCATTTTGCTTGGAAGGAGAACTGGCTGGAGGTGCATTTGTATGCTGATTCATGGGCTTTTGCTAATGGTTTGGCTGGATGGTCAGGGACTTGGAAAGACCATAATTGGAAAAATTGGTGACAAAGAGGTCTGGGAAAGAGATATGTGGATAGACCTTTCTGAGTGGGCTAAAAACATGAAGATATTTGCATCCCATGTGAATGCACACCACAGGGTGCCTTCAGCAGGGGAATGTTTTAATAATCAAGTGGATAAGATGACCTGTTCTGTGGATACCAGGCAGCCTCTTTCCCCAGCAACTTCTTTCATTGCCCAATGGGCTCATGAACAAAGTGGTCATGGCGCTAGAGATGGAGGTTATGCATGGGCTCAGCAACATGAACTTCCACTCACCAAGGCTGACCTGGCTACAGAAACTGCCAGCAGCAGAGATGCACAGTCAGCCCCTGAAATGGCACCATTCCCCGAGGTGACCAGCCTGCTACATGGTGACAGGTTGATTTCATTGGACCACTCCCATCAGAGAAGGGGCAGTGATTTGTTCTAACTGGAATGGGCACATACTCTGGATATCTGTTTGCGTTCCCTGCATGCAATGTTTCTGCCAAAGCTTCCATCTATGGGCTTACAGAATGCCTTACCCATCATCATGGTATTCCACACAGCTTTGCTTCTGATCAAGGAGCACACTTCACAACAAAGTGCAGGAATGGGCATATGCTCATGGGATTCTCTGGTCTTACCATGTTCCCCATCATCCAGAAGCAGTTGGATTGATAGAACGGTGGAATAGCCTTGTAGTATAGGCTTTACATGTGAAGTATAAATCTGCTTGAGATTTTTTTCATTAATTTTAAATTGTCTGGGTTATTAGCAGCCCTTGAAACCATTGTCACTGCTTTTAGTGTGGTGATAGTCTGTCTCTCCTCCTGAACAACTTTATGGAGAAAAAATCTGTTGAGTCAATAAGGATGCTAGATTTCTTTTGTGAAAAGTTTTTTTTATTTTTATTGAGAAAACTTCACACACATACAGCCCATGTATGGTATACAATCAATGGCTCCCAATATCATCACACAGATGTGTATTCATCACCATGATCATTTTTAAGATATTTGCATCACTCCAGAAAAGGAAAGAAAAAAGAAAAAAAAGAAGGAAACTCATAGAACTCACACCTCTTACACCTCTTACTCCTTCTCATAGGCCACTGGTTTTTCAATCTATCCCAATTTTAACCCTTCAGCCCCCTCTATTACTTCCTTATTTTTCATTCCTATTTACTCACCAGTCTATACTCTGGAGAAAAGGAGCATTGAACACAAGGTTTTCACAATCACACAGTCACATTGTAAAAGCTATGTCATTACACTATCATATTTAAGAATCAAGGCTACTGTAAAACAGCTCAACAGTTTCAGGTACTTCCCTACAGCCAGTCCAGCACACCATAAGCTAAAAAGGGTTGTTCTAGTTTGCTAGCTGCCAAAATGCAATATACCAGAAATGGAATGGCTTTTAAAAAGGGGAATTTAATAAGTTGTTAGTTTACAGTTCTAAGGCTGAGAAATGTCCCAATTAAAACAAGTCTATAGAAATGTCCAATCTAAGGCATCCAGGGAAAGATACCTTGGTTCAAGAAGGCCAATGAAGTTCAGGGTTTCTTTCTCAATTGGAAGGACACACAGTGAACACAGAGCTTCTCTCTCATCTGGAAAGGCACATGTC
>PVIY010037045.1:0-24985 GCA_004026745.1 Myrmecophaga tridactyla
AATGAGAAGGCACGTGGCGAACACAGTCAGGGCTTCTCTCTCAGCTGGAAGGGCACATGGCGAAGATGCATCATCTGCTAGCTTACTCTCCTGGCTTCCTGTTTCATGAAGCTCCCCGGGAGGCGTTTTCCTTCTTCATCTCCAAAGGTTGCTGGCTCATGGACTCTGCTTCGTAGTGTCACTCTCTCTGAGTCTCTCACTCTCCAAAACGTTTCCTCTTTTATAGGACTCCAGAAACCAATCAAGACCCACTCAAATGGGTGGAGACATGTTATCCCCTAATCCAATTTAACAACCATTCTTAACTAAATCACATCAACCAGGGAGATGATCCCATTACAATTTCAAGCATACAGTATTGAATCGAGACCATTCTACCTTTATGAAATGGGATTTATATTAAAACATGACTTTTCTTAGGGGGCATACTTCCTTTCAAACCAGCACAATGTGTTTGGAAGTGGGGGGTGTTACCCTCCTGTGTGAAGCTGCAAGCCAGGTGGTTGTCACTCGTCTCTGTGGCCGGCCTGACATGTTGTGTCTTGGTCAAGATGGCCTTCACTTGCACACATAGAGTTGTGTAGTCTGCACAGGACCTTGGGAGTCTTTTTACCCATTTCCCCCATTTCACAGATGAGGAAGGCACAAGCCTGGGGGTGGGGGTACACCTGTGTGTGCATGGTGACTTCTGTCTGTGCGGGGGGTGGCACAGCTGGATGGGGCTGGTGGGTTTGGGCTTGCACAGCCAATAAAGTGTGTATGCCTGGATCACTGGTTCTCGAAGATTAGAAACATCACTTCTTAGGCACATTTAAAAATTAAGAGCCTTCGAAATAACAATTCCTAACCCCTCATTTATTAAAGTACAATAGAGCCTTGCCATAACGTGTTGTAATTCAGATCTTTATCCTAAAATGTAATTGTGCCTCATATCCAGAAAAAAAAAATCCAGGCGCTTGCACTGATGGCATTAGTTCTTTTTTGTGATCCCATTATTAAAAAGGTTCTGCTGGCCCTGACTCTTGCCTTTAATGATGTAAAAACTGTGCCTGTAATTCAGTTTTTGTGCTCGTACTTAAGGGGAAAATAAGACCTTAGTTTCCACTCAGGAAGAAAAAAAACAAAAAATAATCTCATCACTGTTATTAGATCATCTTTTCATGTGAGTTTGTAGAGCAATAAAAATTTCCTTAACTCTTTTCTGAATTATGGTGGCTGTTGAAAAATCCAACTTGCAGTTTTCTATATATTTATTTTACATTTTCTAGGGGCCCAGAAGACACCTGCTTTGAATTTGGTGTTTTTCCTGCCATCCTAAGTTTTCCGCTTGATTACCCATTAAGTCCGCCAAAGATGAGATTTACCTGTGAAATGTTTCATCCCAACAGTAAGTATTTTTTGCAGTAATTTTAGTGGTAACAAGAGAGGCATAGAGATGATATCATGAACGCGAACTGTAATAATCGTGGCATATAGACTGTTACAAATATTTATGTTTTGAATGTTAGTAAATTAACATGTGATAATAATGCCATGATTTCCATGTTGATCAGAGAAAATATAAGCCTAAAGCTGTATTCGTCTGAGCCACCATCCTGCAGAAAGTGGGCTCTTGAGGGGAATGGGTCTGGGTAGGTGTGCCAAATTCACTTGTTTGGCTGTTTTTTGTCACAGAGCTGTTGGCGATGGTGAAAAATTGGGAGCAACCTGTATTTTCCAGAACAAAATTAGTTGAGTAAATTAAACTCATCCATAGATACAACGTAGATATTTGAAATGATGTGGAATAATATTTAATTATTGAAATGATATTTGTGATATTTTGAGTGGGAAAACGAGGTTACTAATCAGCTTATTTTGTTTTTTTGAAAAAAATCATGGTAAACATGTATAATGGGAAAGGTTAGCACAAAATGTAAGAGTGGTTCTCTTTCAGTGGTAGGTTTTTTTTCCTTCTTTTTCTGAGTAATTTCTTTCCTAAAATAAACAAGCATGACTTTTAAAAAAGAGAAAAAAATGTCGTTTACATAAATTTGTATTGTGCTTTAGTTATACAGTAACAGGGATTGGAATTTCCTGAACTGCTATTTTTTTTTCCCTTAAAAAAGGGATTACAGATAAGGAAGAATGTTTCGTATTTTCAGTGATAATGTGTAGAATAATGTTCTTTCTTACTATTTTTTTCCCTACTCATAGCTGTGGAGAAGAAAACCACTAAGTCATACTACTTGGTAGAAATAAAACAGGTACTTATTTGAATGAATTCTTTTTCCTTTCTGCATAGGAAAGAACTAACAGCTAATTTAACCAATGAGAGAATTTATAGAATTTTCTGAGCCTTTAACTTCTTGCTTGGTTTTAAAATGAACCCTTTTGGACATACCCTCCCCAAGTCAACACCCACCTAAGCACTCTCTCTACTCAGTGCCCTCCCTCCCCTTCCCTTCCTGCCGCCTCCCCCCTCCAAACACACACACAGAGGTTCTCAGGACCTTACCTGGCAGGGCCCTCTCTCCTGCTGCATTTGCGTCCTGAACCTTCATTGGGAAGGTCTGATTTTCTGCCAATTCTGCTCCATGTAAATAAAGAAGCTTCCTTGTCAGAGAGACTACTTTGTACTTTTCTCATCTCAGTGTTGATTCAGCTCCGAGGGCGTGTGGTAGACGTATCTGCCAGATGCATCCATTCTTCCGAGAAGGTTGACGTGAGCTGGCAGCTGTGGAACTGGATGCTGAGAACATAGATTGATTGGACAGTTGTCTCTTTGGTATATGCTTGGGATTTTCCACCATAAAAAGTTTAAAAATACATTGTGGTTGATAGCTAAGAGTCAGTTGAAGAGGTCAGTAATGTCAGCTTGATTAACCATAGTGCAACTGTGACGAGGATCGCAGGTAACTGAAATGACTAAAATAAAAAGATGGAATTAAAGATAAATACATTCTTCAAAAAAAGGCCACTCACATGGTATTAGAGGCAGATATGACTAATAAAATGATTAATGTTGTGAAAATGTAATAAGAAAATCTGAAAGGTGTTCTTAATGTTCATGTAATTAATAGAAAGTCTTCAAATCCTACCTTACTGTAAATGAAGGATACTATTTTGTTTTGTAAACTTAAGTATTTGAGTAGAAGTATTTTATAGGTCTACCAGTATAACATATTTGTCAGTCAACACATATGTTCTAGTTTGCTAGCTGCTAGATGCAATATACCAGAAATGGAATGGCTTTTTAAAAAGGGGAATTTAATAAGTTATAAGTTTACAGTTCTAAGGCCGAGAAAATTTTCCAGTTAAAACAAGTCTATAGAAATGTCCAATCTAAGGCATCCAGGGAAAGATACCTTGATTGAAGAAGGCCAATGAAGTTCAGGATTTCTCTCTAAAGTAGAAGGGCACATGGTGAACACGGTCAGAATTTCTCTCTCGCTTGGAAGGGCACGTGTTGAACCAAGCAAGAAGTTAAAGGCTCAGAAAATTCTATAAATTCTCTCATTGGTTAAATTAGCTGTTAGTTCTTTCCTATGCAGAAAGGAAAAAGAATCTGTTGGTTTCCTCTCCAGCTCCCTGGGAGGTGTTTTCCTTTTTCATCTCCAAAAGTCGCTGGCCAATGGACTCTCTGCTTCGTGGTTCTGTGGCACTCTCTGTTGTCCTTCTCTGTTGTCTCTGAATCTCCAACTTTCTCCAAAATGCTTCCTCTTTTATGGATTCCAGTCAACTAATTAAGACCCACCTGGAATGTGTGAGGACACGTCCCCACGTAATCCAGCTTAACAACCACTCTTGATTGAGTCACACCTTCAGGGAGATGATCTGATTATAGTTTCAAACATACAGTACTGAATAGGGATTAGAAGAAATGGCTGCCTTTACAAAATGGGGTTAGGATTAAAACATGGCTCTTCTAGGGTACATACATCCTTTCAAACTGGTGCAACATATTTAAAAAATTTCAACATATTCATTGGAGTTGCTAGAATACATTGGTGAGTAAATAATAAAAGATACCCAGGGATGGCTGACCTTCAAAAGCTCACTCTATGGGGGTTAGGGATGGGCTTTGATGGAAGAAACATTGGGCTGCATGTAGACCTGCATTCTAATGACATCAGGGAGGGAGAGAAGGTTTGGCCTTGGCAGGACAGTCAGGGAAGGCGCTTGCACAGGCAGTATCTGAGCAGACTGGTCACAGCTTCTCCTGTTGTAGGAGTTCCCCAGGTTATGTGTTTGTGGGGCAGAAGGAATGGAGCATGTGCAAAGGCCCTGTGTAAGGAGGGAAAGGGAGAGCTGGTTAGGCCCAACCTGCTAGGCCTTTGGGGCAGTGTCAGGGGCTTTCATCTTTTCCCTGGGAGCAATGGGAATCCATGGAAGGGTTCTGAGTGAGGTGTGAGGGGCATCCTGGTCAGAGTGATGTTTCATCAAGGCATCCTGTTGTACTGGAGGAACAAATGAGGAGGCCAGTTTGGGCTGTAGGATCTGAGGGAGAGTGGTTGGGGGCTTGGAACCGAATGTTAATATTGGTGATGAAGCCATGTGGATGTTCCAAGAAGTTTTGGAAGCCGAATCTCTTCTAAAGTTTGGGTGGGACTTGGGTGGTGTCACGACGCCTTTTAGGAGCAGAACCAGGTGTGGTGGGCAGCACGGAGGCACAGATCGTGTGGCTTTGCCCCTCAGGGGACTTGGGGTCTCCTATAAGGAGCTAGTTGGCAAGTTTTTGTTTTTTTTTTTAACTTTTTAAATTGTATAATACAACATATATACAAAGCATAGAAAGAAGAAAGCAGTAGTTTTCAAAGCCTCTTCAACAAGTAGTTGGTTACAGGGCAGGTCCGGAGTTTGTCATGGACCCCAGACCATCATCTCAGATTTTTCCTTCTAGTTGCTCCAGAATATAGGAGGCTAGAAGGAATAATTTTTTTTTTTATCATCACAATTGACTTTTTTAAAAATTATTTTTTTGTGAAAATTAACATATGTACAAAACAGCAATAAATTTGAAAGCACAGCACAGCAATTAGTTGTAGAACAGATTTCAGAGTTAGGTATGGGCTACAGTTCCACAATTTTAAATTTTTACTTCTAGCTGCTCTAAGATACTGGAGACTAAAAGAAATATCGATTTAATGATTCAGCACTCATACTCATTTGTTAAACCCGACCTTCTTTGTATAACTCCACCATTACCTTTGATCTGTCTGTCCTACTCTTCAGATGTATTTGGGCTATGGCCATTCTAACTTTTTCATGTTGGAAGGGGCTGTCAGTAATATGGGGCAGTGGGATGGATGGAACTAACTAGCTGATGTTCTGGAGAGGCTGGGCCCTCTAGGTTTCAGGACTTATATGGTCCAGGGACCCATCTGGAGGCTGTAAGTTTCTGAAAAGTTACCTTAGTGCATGGAACCTTTGTAGAATCTTATATATTGCCCTAGGTGTTCTTTAGGATTGGCTGGAATGGGTTTGGTTGGAATTTGGTAAGTTATGATAGGTTGCAGTGTCTAACTGAAGCTTGCATAAGAGTGACCTCCAGAGTAGCCTCTTGATTCTGTTTGAACTCACTCAGCCACTGATACTTTATTAGTTACACTTCTTTTCCCCCTTTTGGCCAAGAAGAAATTATTGATCCCACGGTGCCAGGACTGGATTCATCCCTGGGAGTCATCTCCCATGCTGCCAGGGAGACTTTCACCCCTGGATGTCATGCCCCACATAGGGGGAAAGGCAGTGCTTTCACATGCAGGGTTGGGTTTAGAGAGAATGAGGCCACATCTGAGCAGCAGAAGAGATCCTCCAGAAGTAACTCTTAGGCATGCCTGTAGGTAGGCTAGCTTCTCCACTACCTACATAAACTTCACAAGAGTAAACCTCAAAATCAAGGGCTTGGCCTATATATGTGGGTGTCCCTAATGTTTGACACAGTATCAGGGGATTCCCTCATGGTAAAGTTTAATAGTTCCATATTTTCTCTCCCATCCCTCAAGGGACTTTACCAATACTTTTTGATTATCTGCTTATTATGTTCTAGGGTGTATCCAGGCATTACATTGTTACACAGGATTAAAGGCCCTCTTTCTTATTCTGGGCTCCCTGTGTTTCAGTTGTCCAAATGAGCTGTCCAGACAGGTTGAGTTAGATTGTGTGCTACAGAAAATTTAGGTTCTGGACGAAATAAACCTTTCTTCCCTATCTTAAAGAGTAGATTTGGTTCTGAAATATAGATGATGTCTTCCTTACCCAGGTGTTCTGTGTTACCTTAATCCTGACCGGATCAGTGTCGTTCTTATCTCTAAATACCAGGTTATACATATGTAAAACAGCCTCTCAAAATCCAGAAATATTAATACCCACTCCAGACTAAATTGTCTGCTATAAGAACTTACAATCTACGCCCCTATTTTCTTATAAGCGTTTTCTAAAGGACACCATACGTAATTGTTCTTCTGTTTCTGGTTTATTTTGCCTCACCAAATGTCCCACAGGTTCATTCACCTCGTTGCCTACCTCAGACTTTGTTCCTCTTTGTAGTGGCACAGTATTCATGCGTATATATATATACACACCATCGTTTGCCAGTCTCCTTCTCAGTCAGTGCATCCTTCGGCCCCCTGCATTCATCAGGCATCATGTATACTGCCCAAAGTCCACTGTCCATTAACACTCTCAATTTTAGATAATTTCGTTGTTCCCAAGAGAAAGATAACCAGTAAACACACCCTCACCAAATAGGAAATCTAAACTTCCCCTTAACTCTTGTCCCTCCCCCCATCATTTACTCCTGCCGTTGCTGTGGTAGTGCTGATGTTTTCCTGTTAAACAGGGCCTGTAGCATGCAATAGCACTTTTCCCCCTGTACCCTGGACTTAAACTCTCTTTGTACACGAATCATATCTTTGAAGTAGTTCTTGCAAGAACTTATACTTCTAGTGTTAACCCATAGGGTCTACACAACCCCTTTCAATCATGTTACCCTTCAATATGGTAATATTACTTATAGACCCACTAGAGAACTGCCTTTACTTCTATTATTCCCTTACATTTGAATTCAACCTTATTAGCTACTGTTCACCCAACTTTAGCTTCTATGTATCTCTGAGTCCCCTATAATCTGTATTATAAGCCTCTGATTTTACCTTTACCATGGTCATAAAAATGGAGTCATACAGTATCGATCCATTTGTGTCTGGCTTATTTTACTCAGCATTATGTTCTCAAGGCTCATCCATCCACCTTGTCATATGCTTCAGGACATCATTTTGTCTTACTAATGCATACTATTCCATTGTATGTATATACCACATTTTGTTATCCACTCTTTGTTGATGGGCATTTGCATTGTTTGCATCTTTGGTGATTGTGAATAGTGCTGTTCTGAACATCTGTGTGCAAATGTCTGTTTGTGTCACTGCTTTCAGCTCTTCTGAGTATATACTAAGTAGTGCTATATGCTGGGTCATAGGGCAACTCAATATTTAGTTTCCTAAGGAACTGGGTTGTCAGGGTTTTTTGGGCAGAGATGAGAGTGCCGGACATTCCATGTGGACGGGCAGCATGAACTCACGTGTGGAAATGACCACAGCTGCCTCTATGTATATATTTTAAGACAGTTTATTCACACACTGTACAGTCTATCCTAACTGTACAATCATTGGCTCTTCATATAATCACATAGTTATGCATTCACCACTAGAGTTGATATGAAAACATTCTCATTTCTTCCAAAGAAAAAATCCCATACCAGTGATATCCCCCTATTATTGACATTTAGCTTTGGTATCATGCCTTTGTTACTATTCATGAAAGAATATTACAGTGTTACTGTTAACCATAGACTCTAGTTTACATTAATTGTATTTTTTCCCCATATACCACTCTGTTATGAACACTTTGTAATAGTGATGTATGGTTCTTGTTCATGTGAGAACACACAATATTTGTCCTTCTGTTTCTGGTTTACTTCACTCAGTAGAAGGTCCTCAGGGCTCATTCACACCATTGCCTGCCTCACGACTTCATTACTCTCTGCAGCCCTGAGCCCTTTAGCTGCCTCCATCCAGTGGTGATTGTGATTAAGGTCATTGTAAACACCAGCGTACAAATGTCTGTTTGTATCAGTTCTTCTGAGTATACACCTAGTAACTAAATTGCTAGATCATATGTCAGTTTTATACTCAGCACCCTGAGAACCACCACACTGCCCTCCACAGTGGCTGCACGATTCTGCTTTCCTACCAGCAGTTAATAGGTATCTCTCTTTTTCCATATTTGCTTCAGCACTTTGTAGTTTTCTGTTTATTTTGTAAACAGTTTTATTCACACACCGTACAATCCATCCTTAGTGTATAGTCAGTGGCTCCTGGTGTGATCACATAGTTATGCATTCACCACAATTTATGTAAAACATTTCATTTCTTCTGAAAAGAAAGAAGGGAGAAAATTCCAGACCCCCTCCATTATATCCTATATTATTGACATTTAGCTTTTGTTACAATTAATGAAAGAATATTACAATGTTACTGTTAAGTTAATTGCATTTTTCCATATACCAACCCATTTTTAACACCTTATAATTGTGGCATGTATTTTATTCTCCTTCATGTAAATCTTTCTTATATTTGTGCAATTAGCTAACCATCATTGTCCTCTCTAGATTTACTAAGGTATACAGTTCCAATTTTTATTCTCCATCTTTCCTTCTGGTGATGTACATAACTACACTTCCCCTTTCAACCATACTCACACTCAGCTTTGTTAATTACACTATTTTACACAATATTGTGAATTACCATATTGTGCTACCATCACTCAATAGTGTGCGATCCATTTCCAAACCTTTCCAGTTAAGCTTATTGAATAATCTATGCTCCTTAAGCGTTGATTGCCCAATCTCTGCCATCTTCACAGCTGCTTTTTTATGTTTCTGGGGTGTGCACTGTCACTGCATTTGCTGTCACCTTGGAGAAAACTTTTTGTCACCTGCTGTCCTTTCAGAGCAGAGAAAATTGTTCAGAGTTCAACGCACGCAGATTCTATGACACCCCGGCATCTGTGATAAGTGGGCACAGCATTTTTTAAGTGCTTTCCCTTAGAGGAAATCTGTGCATGCAGTGTCTGCTCAGCCACCGGGCAGTACCCACTAGAACAGTGGACACATGGGAAAAATGAAGGTCAGGTAGAAAAGAAAAGGCTATTTGAGATAAGTGATAGCTAGTAACATTTTAAATTTTCATGAGATTCTGAGCTCATGAATTAATGTGAATTTATATTAAATTGTTATCCATTATTATACTGTCAGTGGCTTTATAATTTTACAGTTGTGTGTATCCACATGGATTTCCCCAGATAGCTGTATATACCATATGAGAGTTTCTCAAAGTATATGTAAAAGAAAAACCACAGCTGCTTTTAACCTTCTTGATAGAACCGGTCCCATGCTAATTACATTTAGTGGAGACTCATTTGTTCCTATAAGATCTTCTTGTTTTGCAAGTGATTCTTCATGACGGAAAAGGGTTAGAGCGCAGGCAATTCATCTCAGGCGGTGTGGGCAGCAGTCTCCCCATTTGAGTGAGCGCCAAGGAAATCTTAGTCCTTTCTTTCCTGTGTGTTTGTGTTATCCCTGCTGCCTCTATTCTAGCTGTGTGAACCAACGTTTTATGCAGTTCAGTTTATGTTTTAGTGGTAGAATTAAAACTATCTGAGAAACCAGTAATTTGATAACCCAAATTACAGTGGCTGTGTTGATATTTAATTGCCACATAAATTTACCCCTTTTGGATATAATGCTGGAAAAAAAGTCATCTGAGGGTCAGCTTGCGCTGTAACTGATTAGAAGTGGATGGACCAGCCCGGAGCCCCGTGAACAGTGTGTGACGTCCACTGAAGCCTGGACAGGCTGCTCGGGCACAGGTCTGGGCAGGGATTTCACAGCCATGGAGCGTGAAGCATGAGGACTCGGGCTGTGCTCCAGCTCAGCTGTGCAAACACTTCAGCTCGGAATCTCCTTGTTCTCTTTGACCTGTGGAGCCTGACCACTGCTGCCGTGTTCTCACCTCTGCAGTCTACCCTGACGGGAGAGTCTGCATTTCCATCCTTCACGCCCCTGGCGACGACCCCATGGGCTACGAGAGCAGCACCGAGCGGTGGAGCCCCGTGCAGAGCGTGGAGAAAATCCTCCTGTCGGTAGTGAGCATGCTGGCAGGTACGTAGGCGCCACCCACTGAGGTGTCTTAGGAGAGACACCTTAAACAGGGAGTTCTGTGTTATTTTCAGCTTTTTCACTTCATTTTATTTGTAGACCCTTTTCCAAGGTAAGCATGCTTTTCATAATTATGATTTTTTAACACCTGACCCTTGATCGTTGGGCATTTCATTCATTCAGCAGGCACTTACTGGGGACCTGCTGTGTCCCAGTCACTGCCTTCAACGTTGCAGAACTCAGTGTGGCCTAGACCCTAACACTGAGAGAACTGCCTTCGAGGGCACAGCCCCCAGCCAGGACACTGGGTGCTGTGGGGAAGGTGCACACAGGTTCTACAGGAGACTTGCGGAGGGTCTCAGGCCAATTTCTGGGGGGGTGCTGAGGACTTCTCAGGATGTGTACGAACGAGCTAAGGTGTGGGAGGACAGGGGAAGGCATGTGGAGCGAGGAAACAGAAGTATGAATGCAGAGGCACCGCATGGGGGGATGTAGGAGGTGGGTATTGCCAGGAGCTGGCTGAGGCCAGGACAGCCAGAACAGAGAAAGGGTGTCCCCACGGCAGCCTGCTCAGTTGCCATCAGAACCTTGGCCTGACAGCTGTGGGCAAATCCTGAGGGTCAGAGCAGGGAGGTTCAGTCACCCAGCTGTGGCTGGGAAGAGAAAGGTCCTGTGACAGCAGCATGTCGGTTGGCCTAACCAGGTGAGGCACCTAGGAAAGGGAAGACAGGCTGAGCCAGGATAGGGCTCATCCCAGGCTCAGAGGGAGGCTTGGGTTTAGGAGTCCTGAAGAGACAGACTGGAGGACCCGGGCTGGTGGGGGGTGGGGTTTCTGACACTCGTGCCTGGGTGGAGGGTGGTGCTGCCCTTGGGTTAGGATTACAGAGGGAGCATGATGTGGGGGAGAGGTGAGTTTTGGGTGAGATGATTGTGAGGGTTGTGTCCCTGGAGACTGTCCAGGGTCCTTCTGGCTCTAGGCATAACTGGTCAGCCAAGGGCTGTCTGGGAAGAGGAGGTCGGGAGTCACGTCTGGGTAAGATAGTTGGGAATAATGTCAGGCAAAGGGTGGGTGTTGAGAAGGCACGCGAGAGACAAAGAGTCCACAAGGGAGGTAAGAAGGAATGATCTGGAAAGTTAGGGAGGAAAGACATGCCACAGAAAACGGGGGAGGAGTCCAAGGGAGAGTAGGCTGTGCTCACAGAGGCCACCAGAGGCCAAGGAAGGCCTAAGGAAAGGGCCTCTGTCCAGGCACATGCAGGCTCGACCCGGCATTGTGCTCCTGCCACACAGGGGAGTCAGCCCAGAGGAAGAGGGAAGGATTCCAGGGAGGCTGGGGTTTGGGTTGTTTCAGATCCCAACTTCTTTAATGGGCTGTTAAACAGCTTTGCTCTGAATTCTGAACTTATATGTATGGTTTTTTGTGATATCTTTGTTACACTAATATATCCCTTAGCACTGTTGAAAAGCATGTCCTCTGTGGCCTGAGCTGCCTTTCCAGCTCTGTCTGCTATCCTCTCGCCACCAGCATGGCCAGGTGTGTGGCCTCCAAACGTGTCCAGGCCTGCCCCATCACTTCTGCCACATTGTCTCTTGTCTCGCTCACCCTCCACCCCACACCACCTCCCAGTCCTGCCTCTTACCCTTGATCCGGCACCCACGTGCACCCAACTGCAATCCTGCAGCCCTTGGGCCCTAGTGGAGTCCACTGCATCCCTGTGTCACCCACTCTCAGGTGCTTGGCGGGATGCGAAGCTGACTCTGTCTCTGCTCGTGACTGCACACAGATTCCTTTCAGGGGTCAGCCTCAGAGAGACCTGTGTTGTGTCCCCTGCCTCTGCTGTCCAGTTCTTTTCCTTCTAGCACTTATCATGGTTTGCAGTGGTGCGCCTATCTGTATTTGTCACCCATCTGTCTGCCCCACTAGATGATACTCTCTGGGGACAGGGGCTACATCCCCTGTTCTCCTTGCACCTGGTCAGTGTTGAGTGAATAAACGAGAGGTAGGCAGCATCAAAGTGGGACCATGGTTTTATGGCCATGGCTTTTTGGTTGGAGTATGAGAGACCCATTCTGGCAGCTTAAGAAAGGAGGACTGGACAGTGAGGGCACCCAGGGCCTGGACGAGGAGCTGACAGCATTGGAACCCACATGGTGCTGGACTGTCCTTGCTACCACACCTGCCCATTCTCCAGCCAGGCCTGCGTGGTCTCATTTCTCTGCTCTAGCCAGGAACATCCTTTTATTCTAATGCATGCACGCCAAAACTTCATAGCTGCTGTTTACAGCTTTTGCTTCAGAACCCCTTACCTTCAGCTTGTCGTGCTCCTGGTCCTCACTTTCTTCCTGGCCGCCCCTGGCTGTTTTCTCATTTCCTGATTCATGTTCTGGAATGATACTTGGCTGCAGGTGGCAGCCTATGGATTAGCTAGTGCCAGGTGTCCTCCCTGGGCCAGGCATGGGGCTGTGAGAAGGGGCCGTGTCACCTAGGAGGGGCTGCCTCTCTGAGAACCAGCTGGGGCAGAGTATCTCCAGTGCGTGAAATCAAGTGGTGGATCATTTGTCGTTTGTTCTTCAGGTGCTAAAAATGATTGTTATCTGGTGGTTCACTGTGGGAGTCTGTTGTAGTGTGTCCTGAATAAGAGAAATGAAGAATTGCTTTGGCATTTTAGACATTCAAAATGTAGGAATTATAAGAATGGATCTTCTTGCCCAGAGATACACTGAGTCTCCTGTCTAGGAGCAGCCATGCCTGGCCTCCCCCTCCCCCGTCCCTCCTCCCCCCTCCCCCCCCCCCACAGACACCAGGCCTTCTCGTTTGCTGTTTTCTCGGCTGCATATGCTGAAAGGAGTGGGAGCTCCTGCTCAGTTACTGACTGCTAAAGCTCCCTTACCATGGCTCTTGCCCCATGCTCATTATCATGACAAATGTCCCCCTTTATCATGATGAATGTCCCCCTTCTCTTTCAGAGCCCAATGATGAAAGTGGAGCAAATGTGGATGCTTCCAAGATGTGGCGGGATGACCGAGAGCAGTTTTATAAAATTGCCAAGCAGATTGTACAGAAGTCTCTGGGGCTCTGAGGGCCGCACGCTTGCTTTTGCACCTGTGTTCAGACCCATTACCAGCAGGTGGTTTCTGACGTTTCTCCTTGGAAATGATTAGTGATGCTGATACTCTGTGCTAGCACCAAAAAAAGCAGACGTACAGAACCATATCATCTGTTTATTTGCCCAACTTTCCCACCCCAAATACGCTTCCGCTCTGAAATGAGGATTTATGTAGAGGAATGGCAGCCTGCTGCATTGTGACGTGGCCTCAGAAGGGCTGGGGGCCTCTCCCAGCTACGGAGCCAACAGCCTCGCAGCTGCCACTCTCTCAGCAGCAGGCATCCTGTGCTTCCCTGCCCCGGCTGAGTGCGAGTGGGAGAAAGGGCTGGCCATGCCAGACTTTCAGTGGGCCAGAAACTGTGCTGCTCTTTCCAAAGAAGTGGGTCCTTGTGGCAACAGCCAAGGGCCGGGCCAGGCAGCTTTCGGTAGCCATGCCTGTCCTGTCCTCACTGCGTGCTACACAGGGCACACAGCTGCGCGCTGTTAGTTCAGATGATACCGCAGATATTATCTTACGGTCCAGTTACATCCTCTGCATTTGTTGTGTTACCAACTGTCATGCTCACAAATATTTTTGAGAAATAAACACTTTTTTAGAAATGTAGATGAATGAAAAATGGGTTATGTGAAAAAGAAGCTTACTGCTGGTCATAAAGATAGTTCTTTTCTGATCACATTTATCAAAGATTGACGTTTATGTCTTAGTTATAATGCGTTTTTAGAGCAGGCATATAAGAGGTGTAAAGTTTTAGTGATGATTTGTTCTGGATCTACAGGAGTTTTTCTTTCCCAATCTAAAAACTAGGAAGTTCTAAGGTTTTGCACATTGTGGTTACACCAGGAACTTGATCCTGATAGGTGGGGTGGGAGCAGAATCATCCTTCAGATGGGGAGGAGTCCCTCGTTAGGCAGTGTGCCTCCCCCATCCTGACCTTGCCTGGGGGGTGGCCCGCAGAGCGCGCTGAGCCCATGGAGCAGAGCACATTCCCGGGCCTGGCAGCTGTGATGAGGTTGGTGCTCTGTGCACAGGCAGCCTTGCAGCGTGGCGCTGGGAGGCCCCTCTAGCAGTGACAGCGCCCCACCTGCAGAAACACATGCTTGTCCCGTTTCAGACGGGTCAAATAGGAGTCTTCTACTTGTAAAATAAGGGATGGTCTACAAGACATACAGTGGATTTTATTTTATATTATCCTTTTTCCTCCCCTTTGATAATGTACCCACTGGACAAATAGACTGTCTTGCTGAAATAGCACACATAATTTCATGGTGTTAACAATTACTGGTTAAAGGAGGCTCTATATCAAGCTTCTGTGAAAACCAGATTATTTCTTTCCCAGCGGGGAATGGTTTAAAATTTTGAAATCCAAAATGGTAACTTGTATTAGGAAGGGATTGGGGAAAGGACAGGTATTGTACCTAAATAGTATTTACAGCCATATTAAATAAGATGTAGCGTTTTTATAAAGAGTGAAAAAGTGGTTTGTGCTGGTAGCTGTGTAGATATGTGGGAATGTGTTGCTGGGCAGTGGAGTGTTGAGCTGCGTTAGGCGGTGGACCTCCAGGAGGGCTTGCATTTGTCCATCAGACTTCTGTGACATTTGGAAAAGAAAGAGACAGTCTTTTTGCAAAACAAAGTATTTTTATTAGTATTTATTAAACAGGAAAAAATAATTCCATGATGTCCTTATTAATCTGTGGTAGAATTTAATTACATTGTTAAAAAATAAAGTTATCTATTTTCCCCCTAATGTGACTTGTATTTTTCTTTGTCTTATCTGTATATTACTACATGGAAATGCAAGAGCAGTTTGCTCCTGGTGGAATGTGCTGGAGGCCTGGGCAGCAGTGTGGGCAGCTGGGGTGTGACCCTCCCTGGGCTCAGCACAGAGTGGCACTTAGCTTCTAGGTCAGCACATCACTGAGTACTACTTTGTACTGAAGATTGATTGTAGTATTGTGTTGGGGGTCCCAAGGACCACCCCCAGGTTTGGTGATTTGCTAGGAGGACTCAGGACTCAGCACCCAGGCATGCACACGGCAGGGAAAGGATATGGAGCCAGGTCAGCCAAGGGGGAAGCTGCAGGGGCCTGTATCAGGGGGAGACCAGGTGAAGCATTCAGGAATCCTCCTCCAGTGGGGCATTCGGGACACATTCATTCCCCAGGAGCGAGTCATAACAGCATGTGGAGTGTTGTCTGTCCAGGACGCTTAGCGACTCTGTGGCCGGGGCATTGCCAAGGATGCAGCCTCCCAGCAGAAAGCATGCAGGTGGCACAGTGCATTTTCTTTTACAGACAGCTTAGGTGCAGCTAGGGGAGCAGGGAATCTTGAGATATCCAGTTCCCCGAAGTCAGTTGAAGGCCCACCTTGCCAGTAGCCCTTTCCAGAGGTGCCTTTCTCACACCTGCTGTGATTTGTAAAAGTTTAGCCTGTTCCTTGTGTTTTTTGCGGTTTTCATTTTTTTGTTGAGTTTGGTGCCCCCTTTTCTGTGGGTGAAAATGCCTGCTCTGTTTGGGTCGAATATCCATCCTTGTTTTGGAGGTTTCCTGTTTGCCTCTCAATCCTAGAGATTAGGGAGGAGTTGGGGATGTGGCCTGGGCGTTGTCTTCTGGTGTCGGCTGTCCCCATTCACTGCTCCAGCCTGGGTATGAGGGAGGGGGCAGGGGCCAAAGCACATTCAGGCCACTGGGTATCCTGGAGTCATGTCCAGCAGATTTTCCTTGCTGGTTTTGGGTTGTGGCTTCTTTCCATTTGGTATTCTTTGTAATCTGATTGTTTTTCAGAGAGCTGCTGGGCCTGGTACAGACTCTCCTTTTATAGATTGCCTGGAGTTCCTTCGTGGAACGCATAGTCCACTCTGGTTCACAAAGGAGGAGAATGCCCAGGGCCTCTGCTGGCTGCCTCCACCTGGCCTGAGTCACCTAAGATGTGGGGCCAGATGCTGGACGCCCAGCCACAGCAGCTGAAGACAGGCCCCTTGGAGCCTGCGTCTGCTGGAGCCCCAGCCCGGGCTCTGCTGCCACCAGCAGGGGCATGTGCTGCGCTCTGAGGCAGGGACCCCGGAAGCACGCTGAGGGAGAAGGGGGAGGATTTGAGTGCGCCCATGTGGCCTGCACGCCAGGTCAAGGCCGCCCGGCCGTGGCATCTGGAGGGCCTCTGCACAGCGCCTGCCCTCCTGGGGGCAGATGACAACGGGCCACGGTCGCTCAGTGCACCCAGCGAGCTCCCTGGCTCTGGAGGGCTGAGAGAGAGGCCACCCACCGCGGATCTGCCTGCGCCCTCACTGGCCATGGGCATCCCCGTTCCTTGGGCTCGGCCTGAAGACGCCCTAACCACACAGCGTGACCCGTTGGCCTGGCCAGGACGCCTGTCCCTGTGGGGGCTGTGCTCCCACCACCTCCGGGGCCAGGCCCGCCTGGCGGCACCCTCTCAGGCCACAGCCGCCACCCACAGCCTGTGGGCCCTCGCCACAGCTCGTGTCTAAGTAGTGCTGTTATGTCTGTGAACACCACACAGCCCAGGAGGGATGGGAAGCTGGGCACTGAGGCCATCATTTGTCCAGGCCATTCAGCCTGGGAACGGCGGCCAGGTATGGGCTCACGGCTGCCCCGTTGCTGAGGCCACGGCCACCCCTGCCCGTTCCGCCCGGCCCCCCAACTCTGGTGTGTGAAGGTACGCAGCTTTTCGCCCGCACTGCAAGGTTGCCACCCCCGGGCTGGTGGGCGGCATCTCATGATAGGGCCTCCCGTGGCCCCGCTGACCCCGGCCCTGGCTGCTCAGCCCCCCACAACCCTCAGAGCTCCTCCTGCCCTGGCCTCAAGCCTGAGGTAGCCACCACAGGTCCTTTAGCCAGCACGCTGCTGCCGGAAGTACTAGCCTCGGTGACAGCCTCACCCGTGTCCCCCGCAGCCTAAGGGGGCCACAAGCCATGCCCCTCCTGGATCTGGCAGCGCCGCTCCTTGTCCCTTGGGCCGCCTGCCTTCCAGGACCTTGACTCCCCTCCTCCCCGCCCGCCCCTTCACTCCTCTCCCCAGCCCTCTTCTCCCCAGCAGGCAGCGCAGGTGCAGGAGGTCTGACCCCAAGGGCTCCTCCCAAAGGACCCCTTACTGAGTCCCCAGGACCTGGGTGACCCGGAGCCTCTGTGCAGTTTGGAGATTCACAAACTGAGACTTGCGGGAGGTCTGTTTAAGCACTTTCCTCCCTGGAGTCCCAGGAAGTCTTGGGGACAGCCCCTCCTTTCCCAGGGTCGCTGCACAAGTTGGGGTCGGCTTCTCTGTCCCCTCCCACCCCCGCCCAGTGGCAGAGCGCTGGCTCTTGCTCAGGTCGCAGCTCAGGACTTGTGGTTGGGTCACCCTCGGAACTCTGCTGGTCAGTGGGGAAGGGAGGTGAGGGGCGCCTGAAGTGGGGGGTGGGGGAGTGGATGAAGGCAGGGGGGCTGCTGGGCGAGAGGGCTGGGGAACCACGGCTTTCCCTTCTCCCAGACTTGCTGCCACCCACCGGCCACTGACCTGCCCTTGAGAGGCTGGTGTCCTCTGCTGGCTCCCAAGACTGGAGATGGGGCACGGGGTCAGGGTACCCTGCCCAGGGTGGAGGCACAGCTTGGGAAGCCAAGTCCCACACTGCTTCCCCCGTGCCCTGCTGCCCGGCACCCTCAGGGCCAGCCCTGGGCTGGCTGCAGGGGTGTGGCTCTAGGGGCTCAGGAAGCTTTGGGTCAGGTCTAGTGAGTGCCTCCTTGGGGCTGTGCCCTGCCTTGTGGGGGTGACAGACACAAAGCTGCTGCTCACAGTGGCCGGCTGGTTGTCAGGAAGGGTCTGGAAGGCGAACAGCCTGTGTGGGGTTTTCTGTTCCCAGTAGGCAGAGGCAGAGGCATGGGCCTTGGCTTGTGGCCGGCTTCTCTGTGGTGACCGGGGCTGGAGCTGGTACTGCCCAGCTCGCTGGGGCTCGGCCCGGCCCTCCGCAGCTGGCAGCCTGGGGCCTGCTGGCTGGTCCCTCTGGGGCTTTGGTTTCTAATCTGTAGGATGGGCATGATGGCAGCAGTACTTCACCCCCCAGACCTGACGGGAGTGCCGAGTGAGACCAGGTCTGTGTGGTGCTTAGCCAGGAGCTGACGCCTGAGACGTGTTCAAGGATGGGCTACGCTGGCTGTGCCTCGGGCCCTAGACCGGCCTGGAGGATTCCCAACACTGGCCCTAGGACAAAGCTGTGCACCCACCAAGTGCGGCTTGTCCACTGCCCCTCGCCCAGCTCCTCTCAAGGCTCCACAGGCCACACTTTTGCCCAGAGTCCGGAGCATTCCAGTGCTGGCTTGCACAATCCTGGGGCCTCCTTGGCTCTTATCTCTGCCCCTGTCACACGGCTTCTCCTTCGGGCTTCGTCTTTGCTCACCCGTCTGTGTCTCTTGTCTCAGTGTCCACTCTCTCCAAGGACATCAGCCGAAAAGATCGAGGCCCACTCTGGGTCAGTTTGGCCACATCTAAAGAGGGTCTGCAAAGACCCCATTCACAGCTTAACTGGTAGCACCACCATCAGAGGCCCTGCTCAGAGCAAGACAGATTGTCTTTAGGGGACACAGGCCTCAGCCCCCAGCAACCTTGATGTTTAGTTGTAGGAGTTCTTCATATATTCTGGATATTAAACCTGTATGAGACACATGATATTCTGGTTTGCTAAAGCTGCCAAAATGCAACATACCAGAAATGGATTGGCTTTTATAAAGGGGATTCATTAGGTTATGAATTTACAGTTCTAAGGCCATGAAAATGTCTGCATTTAAGGCATCAACAAGAGGATACCTGGGCTCTGAAGAAAAGGCTGCCAGCATCTGGAACACCTCTGCCAGCTGGAAAGGCACGTGGCTGGCGTCCCTTGCTCCCGGGTTGTGTTGCTTTCAGCTTCTGGTGCCAGTGGCTTTCTCTCTGAGTTTCTGTGGGTCCTTGCTTGCTACTCCAGGGACACCCCTCTGAGCTCCTTTGTCCTGCAGGCCTCCTCTCGACATCTCTGGGGTGTCTCTCTCCCTCTGTCTTTGCCATCTCTCTGCTGTCTGTGTCATCTCTGAGCTCTCTCTGTGTTTTTGGCCTTTTGTTGTCTTCATAGAGGACTACAGTGAAAGAATTAATCCACCTTGAATCGGGTGGGTCACATCTCCATGGAAACGGCCTAATCAAAAGGTCCCACCCCCAATGGGTGTGCCTCCACTAGATTGGATTAGAAGAACGTGGTTTCTCTGGGGTACATAACAGTTTCAAACTAGCACATGTAATTTCTAACTTTCCTTTCATGCTGTAGGTTTCTTTTCACTTTCTCGATAATGCCCTTAGATGCAAAAGTTTTAAAATTTTGATGTAATCCAATCTATTTTTCCTTTTGTTGCTTGTGCTTTTCATGTAAAGTCTAAGACTCCATTGCTTAATACAAGGTCCTGAAAGGATGCCTTTTCTATTTCTGCAAAAAAAAAAAGAAAAAGGCTGCTGGTATTTTGCCTGGGATTACATTAAAACTAGATCACTTTGGGTAGTATTGTCATCTTAACAAAATTAAATTTTCCAATCCGTGAATGCAGAGCCTCTTGCTGTTTATTTAGGTCTTTAATTTCTTTCATTAGTGACTTGTGGTTTTCAGTGGACAAATCTTTAACATCCTTGGTTAAATTTTTTCTGATATACTTTATTCTTTTAGATGCCATTGTAAATGGAATTGTTTTCTTTATTTTGGATTGTGCATTGCGGGTATATAAAAGCATAGTTTATTTTTGCACATTAATCTTATACCCTGAGACTTTCCTGAATTCGTTTGTTAGCTGTAATAGTTTCCTTGGGGATTCTTTGGGATTTTTCTATATTTAAGATCATGTCATCTGCAAAAAAAAAAGGGGGAAATTTTACTTCTTTCTTTCCAGTTTGGATGTGTTATATTTATTTTTTCCCTTACCTAACTGCTCTGGCTAGAATTTCCAGTATAGTGTTTGTGCTGGTTTGAAAGGATATATGTACCCTAGAAAAGGCATGTTTTAATCAATATTCCATTTCATAAAGGTAACATAATCCCTTTTCAATACTGTATGTTTGAAACTGTAATCAGATCGTTTCCCTGGTGATGTGATTTAATCAAGAGTGGTTGTTAAGCTGTATTAGATGACGACATGTCTCCACTCACTTGGGTGGGTCTTGATAAGTTTCTGGAGTCCTACAAAAGAGGAAACATTTTGGAGAATGAGAGATTCAGAGAGAGCAGAGCAAAACAACATATTCACGAGAAGCAGAGTCCACCAGCCAGTGACCTATGGAGATGAAGAAGGAAAACGCCTCCTGGGAGCTTCATGAAACAGGAAGCCAGGAGAGGAAGCTAGCAGATGACACTGTGTTCACCATGTGCCCTTCCAGATGAGAGAGAAACTCAGTGTTCGCCATGTGCCCTTCACTTGAGAGAGAAACCCTGAACTTCATCAGCATTGTTAAACCAAAGTATCTTTTCCTGGATGCCTTAGATTGGACATTTCTATAGACTTGCTTTAATTGGGGCATTTTCTCAGCCTTGGAACTGTAAACTAGCAACTGATTAAATTCCCCTTTTTAAAAGCCATTCCGTTTCTGGTATATTGCATTCCGGCAGCTAGCAGACTAGAAATGTTGAATAGCAGTGGTGAAAGCGGGCATCCTTGTCATGTTCCTAATTTGAGGGGGAAAATTTTTAGTCTTTTACCTCTGAGTGTAATGTTAGCTGAGATTTTCATAAATGCCTTTTGTCATGTTGAGGATTTTTTTTTTGTCTATTTACTAGGCTTTATTTTTAGAGCAGATTTAGATTGCTAGAAGTAGAATTCTCATCTGCTTCCTCTCCCCACTTCCACCTCTCTCCCCAGTTATTATTTTTTAAATATTTTTATTGAGATATCTTCATGTAACATACAGTCCACCTGGCAATTATTAACAGCTTGCCTGTGGGTGGTACATTTGTTACAATTGAAGGACCAATATTGATAGATTATTATTAACTGCAGCGCATAACTGACATTAGGGCTCGGTCTTTGTGTAATACAGTTTTTGGTCTTTGACAAATGCATTATGCTGTGGATCCACCAGTACAGCAGCACACAGAAAAGGTTTACTGCCCTCATCATCCCCTGTGCCCTACCTATGCATTCCTCCCCGACCCCAGCCCCAAATCCCTAACAGCTGTTGATCATTTTCGCAGTTTCTATTATTTTGCCTCTTCCAGAATGTCATTTAGTTGGAATCATGCAGCGTATCGCTTTCTGGCTGTCCTCTTTCAATTAGCAATGTGCATTTACAACTCCTCCTCCTCTTTTCATGACTTGGTAGTACATTTCTTGTCATTGCCGAATAATATTCCATGGTGTGATGTGCTGCAGTGTGTTTATCCGTTTACTGCTTGAAGGACCTTTAGTTGCGTTGGTGATTATGGATAATGCCGCTATAAACCTTTATGTGCAGGCTTCTCTGTGGACATAAATTTTCAACTCGTTTGGGTCAATGTCTGGGTATTTGATTTCTGGATCATGTGGTAAAGATCATGTTTAACTTAAAAAAATATTTCTATTGAGATATCTTCATGTACCATACAGTCCATTGATGTTGTAATCAATGGCTCACAACATCTTCATATTACATTTAACTTTGTAGGAAACTTCCAAACCGTCTTCCCAAGTGGCTGCGCCGTTTTGCATTCCCACCAGCAATGAGGACGAGTTTCTACCACTCCACCTCCTCACCAGCATGGGGCGTGGTCAGTGTTTTGAATTTTGGCCATTCTGATAAGGGTGTCGTGGTCTCTCATTGTTTCAGTTTGTAATCCCCCAGTGACATACACTGCTGAGCATCTTTTCCATTGCTCATGTGTTATCTGTAGATTTTTTTGGTGAGGTGTCTGTTCATCCCTTTTGCCCATTTAAAAATTAGGTTGTTTGTTTTCTTACTCTAGAGTCTAAAGAGATGCTTGTATATTTTAGATGAAAGCCCTTTATCAGGTATGTTTTGCAAATATTTTCTCCCAGTCTGTAGTTTCTGTTTTCATTCTCTTGACAGTATATTTTACAGAGCAGAAATTTTTACTTTTAATGAAATCCAATTAAAAAAAATTTTTTTTCATGATCTTGCTTTTGGTGATGTGTCTAAAAAGTCATCACCAAGCCCAAGGTCACTTAGATTTCTTCCTACATTGTCTTCTAGAAGTTTTATAGCTTTACATTTTAATTTAGGTCTGTGATCGTAAGGTCAGTGATTAATTCATATTTTTGTCCATCAGTGTCCAGGTGTTCAGCACCATTTGTTGCAAAGGCTGACCTTTCTCCATTGCATTGTCTTTGCTCTTTTGTCAAATACCGGTTGACTATATGTTGATGAACATGTGTGGGTCTAATTTTGGGCTCTCTATTCTGTTGCATTGACAGATTTGTCTGTTCTTTCACCAAAACCACACCATCTTGATCACTGTAGCTTCATACTGAGACTTGGAGTTAGGCGGTGTCAGTCTCCAACCTCGTTCTTCAATAGCGTTGGCTATTTGGGGTCTTCTGCCTCTCCGTGCAAACTTTAAATCAGTTTGTCAATATTCACAAAACAATTTGCCGATGTCTTACTTGGGATTGCATTGAATCTATAGATGGAAGTGATGTCTTAAAATTGAGTCTTCCTGTCCATGAGCATGGTACACCCTTCCATTTATTTAGACCTTCCTTAATTTCACTCATCAGGGTTGTGCAGTTTTCCTCATATGCATTGTGCACATATTTTGTTAGATGTATACCTAAGCATTTCACTCTGCTTTGGTGTTAATGTCTGTGCTGCTATGTTTTTAATTTCAAATTCTTATTGTTCATTGCTGGCATATAGGAAAGCAGTTGGATTTTGTATATTAACCTTGTACCTGCAACCTTGATATAGTCGCTTATTAGTTCTAAGTGTTTTGTCAATTCTTTATGATTTTCTACATAGTCAATCCTGTCATCTGCAAACAAAGACAGTGTTTTTTTCCTTCCAGATCAGTCCACCTTCATTTCATTTTCTTATCTTATTGGATGAGCTGGGGCTTCCAGTGCACAGCTAAAGAGAAGCGGTGGGGGCAAGGGGGGTCCCCTGGTGTCCGCTCTTCAGGGAAGGCATTTAGTTTCCTCCTACTTAGTAGCTGTAGGCTTCATTAGGTGTTCTTTACCAAGTTCCTCTTCTATTCTTACCTACTTTCCTGAGAATTGTTATCATGAGTGGGGTTGGATTTTGCCAAATGTTTTTTCTACAGTCATGACCTACTGATGTGATCATGATTTTTTCTTCTTTAGCCTGATAACATGATGGATCACATTGATTTTTTTTTTGGTTTAATATTTTTATTGACAGCTCTTCACACACATACATACCATATATGGTGTACAATCAGTGGCTCACAATATCACATTGATTTTTATTGATAAAACAAAATAAACATGAACATTCTTGACATATGAACATTCCATACCTGGTGTGCAAACATTGATGGATTTTTCAATATTGAACCAACCTTGCATCCCTGGAATAAAGCCTGCATGTCATGGTATATAATTCTGTTTATACATTGTTGGATTGCTTATATGTATTTTCCCCCTTTAATCTAGTAATATGAATTCTATTTATGGATTTCCTAGTACCAAACTATTCTGATCTCTGAGATTTAGTTGGCTTGTGGTGTATTTTTTTTTAATTGCACTGTTCAATTTTTTGCTTTTTTTAAAAAAATTTTTATTAATTAAAAAAATTTCCAAGAAACACAAACATTCCCAACACATACACTCAGCAATTCACATCATCACATAGTTGCATATTCATCATGATCATTTCCCAGAACATTAGCATCAATTCAGAAAAAGAAATAAAAAGACAACAGAAAACTATAACAAACAGAAAAAAAAAAAATTTTACAGGTCATACCCCTTACTGATCCCTTTCATTGATCACTAGCATTTCAAACTAAATCTATTTTAACATTTGTCCCCCCTATTATTTATTTTTATTCCATATGTTCCTCTCATCTGTTGACAAGGTAGATAAAAGGAGCATCAGACACAAGGTTTTCACAATCACACAGTCACACTGTGAAAGCTATATCATTATACAATCATCATCAAGAAACATGGCTACTGGAACACAGCTCTACATTTTCAGGCAGTTCCCTCCAGCCTCTCCATTACACCTTGGATAACAAGGTGATATCTACTTAATACATAAGAATAACCTCCAGGATAACCTCTCGAATCTGTTTGGAATCTCTCAGCCATTGACACTTTGTCTCATTTCACTCTTCCCTCTTTTGGTCGAGAAGGTTTTCTCAATCCCCTGATGCTGGGTTTCAGCTCATTCTAGAGTTTTTCTCAATCCCTTGATGCTGAATCTCAGCTCATTCTGGGATTTCTGTCCCACGCTGCCGGGAAGATCCACACCCCTGGTAGTCATGTCCCACGTAGACAGGGGGAGGGTGGTGAGTCTGCTTGCTGTATTGGCTGGAGAGAGAGGCCACACCTGAGCAACAAAAGAGGTTCTCTTGGGGGTGACTCTTAGGCTTAATTTTAAGTAGGCTTGACCTATCCCCTGTGGGGTTAAGTTTCATATGAACAAACCCCAAGACTGGGGGCTCAGCCTATAGCTTTGGTTGTCCACACTGCTTGTGAGAATATCAAGAATTCAACTTGGGGAAG